>CAIGQV010017386.1:38186022-38203115 GCA_903798115.1 Danio jaintianensis
ATTTAAACATCTATATAGTTTAATTTATTTTAAAAGCTGTATGTTTTCGTTTATTTATTTATTTGTTTATATATTTATTTATTTTATTTATTTAATTTTAGCTATTTTAGTTCAAGCTATACTACTAAATAAAAAAAGAGAAATATTTGAATTAGCTGAAATAATATGAGTGGTATATTTATATAATAACAAAAGGGTATTGGTTTGCTAGTGTAATCCTGGTCAGAAAAACAAATAATTTAATGACAATAGTAGTGATTTAATGCAGCTTAATGAATATTCAGCTGCTCATGATCATAAAATAAACCTCCTGAAATCAGCATGTATGTGTGTATGTGTGTGTGTGTTTCTCCAGGAGACTCGTCTGAGGGAAGGCATTGTCAAACTGCAGCCGCACAAAGAGCCGCTTCGCTCGGAGCTGCTGAGCGGAAAGTTCACTGTGTTGGTGAGTTTATTATTATTAATTAAGAGTGCCAAACATACAGTAAACCCAACACAGAACATACAACATATGGTTAACATAAAACACATGGTTAACATAAAACACATAAACAGCAATAGAACATTCTGAGTTCATTGTAAGCGTCACTATTCACTAACCACGGATGGAAAAAGTGCTGCGCTCACTTTAATTTCGGCTGCAGAGTCACTAATGCAGGTTTCACTTCAGCTTTCAGTTCGGTTATTAGAACTCCGATCACTGCCTAATTCATAGAGTGAATATTTGAGCTGGATTTGACTAATATTGCTGTCAGATTAGTTGGTTTTGACATTTTTTAGATGCTATATTGAAACATTTATTGGGGTGCATAAAGAGATTTAGGGGCACAATTCAATTGTTGCAAATAAAGTTATCTATTAACTTATTATTTATTAACCTATCAATTTATTCATATATTAATGTCATTTTATTTTGTGTTTTTTATTATTAATTTTTGAGTTATATATTTATATATTTACATATATATGCACACTCACCGGCCACTTTATTAGGTACACCTATCCAACTGCTCATTAACGCAAATTTCTAATCGGCCATTCAAATGGTTGTAACTCAATGCATTTAGGCATGTAGACATGGTCAAGACGATCTGCTGCAGTTCAAAGCAGCATCAGAATGGGGAAGAAAGGTGATTTAAGTGACTTTGAACATGACATGGTTGTTGGTGCCAGACGGGCTGGTCTGAGTATTTCAGAAACTGCTGATCTACTGGGATTTTCACGCACAACCATCTCTAGGGTTTACAGAGAATGATCCGAAAAAGAGAAAATATCCAGTGAGCAGCAGTTCTGTGGGCGCAAATGCCTTGTTGATGCCAGAGGTCATAGGAGAATGGACAGACGGGTTCGAGCTGATAGAAAGCAACAGTAACTCAAATAACCACTCGTTACAACCGAGGTATGCAGAAGAGCATCTCTGAACGCACAATTAGTCCAACCTTGAGGCGAATGGGCTACAGCAGCAGAAGACCACACCGGGTGCCACTCCTGTCAGCTAAGAACAGGAAACTGAGGCTACAATTCACACAGGCTCACCAAAATTGGACAATAGAAGATTGGAAAAATGTTGCCTGGTCTGATGAGTCTCGATTTCTGCTGCGACATTCAGATGGTAGGGTCAGAATTTGGCATCAACAACATGAAAGCATGGATCCATCCTGCCTTGTATCAACAGTTTAGGCCGGTGGTGGTGGTGTAATGGTGTGGGGGATATTTTCTTGGCACACTTTGGGCCCATTAGTACCAATTGAGCATTGTGTCAACACCACAGCCTACATGAGTATTGCTGCTGACCATGTCCATCTCTTTATGACCACAGTGTTCTCATCTTCTGATGGCTACTTCCAGCAGGATAACGTGCCATGTCATAAAGCTCGAATCATCTCAGACTGGTTTCTTGAACATGACAATGAGTTCACTGTACTCAAATGGCCTCCACAGTCACCAGATCTCTATCCAATAGATCACCTTTGGGATGTGGTGGAACAGGAGATTCGCATCATGGATGTGCAGCCGACAAATCTGCAGCAACTGCGTGACGCTATCATGTCAATATGGACAAAAATCTCAGGAATATTTCTAGAACCTTGTTGAATCTATGCCACGAGGATTAAGGCAGTTCTGAAGGCAAAAGGGGGTCCAACCTGGTACTAGTAAGGTGTAGCTAATAAAGTGGCCAGTGAGTGTATAATTTTTCTGTTTGTTACATTTTATTTGAAATCAGAATTTTCTTAAAATTAGAAAAAAAAAAAAAAAAAGTTAACTGCCATATTTGCTCAATAATGTTTATAAAATATTGTATTCACTGATTCATACATTTGTTCATTTATTTAGTGATTCTTAATATGCATTTACAAGCAAATTTATCAAATTTACATTCATACAAATATAAATGAAATTAAATATTTGAGTTCTGCCAGCTGATTGGCCACAGTGAAGGCGGTGGTTTTATCCGATACGTTCATCGATCCTCCTCATCTTCTCGTCTCCTCTTCTATCCATCTGTATTTATAACCCAGAGAGAGACGCACATCTCATGACTCATCAGATTATTGCTGTTTGTTATTGCCGTAAATCTTTAATAGATGTAAAGCGTGTGCTCACACATACGGAAATGGGGCAGCTGAGAGCAAATAAAGCAGATTTAGTGTCTTCCTGGATGGCAGATGTAAATATAATGTTTCTGAACTGATGGTTCAGTGACTCATTAATGTTCGGTGGAGACTCTGTGCCCTCTTGTGGACACTTATAGAACTGCACGTTAACATGATATTAGTTCTTATCTACAGACTTATGCCGGGACTTATTTTGTACCCAGGGGACATTTTTTTTAATTTGATTTAACTTTTATTTATTTAAAATATTTTATATAGATCTGTATTTTTTCAAAAGAGCACACTATCAGATGTTTATTTATTTAAATTCTTTTTTTTGTGCATAAACATGCATACATTTATTGAATTTTATTATTATGTATTTGCAGTTATATTTTTTGTCATTGTAATATTTGCTTATAAAAACTGCTGTATATGCAGTAGATCTTACAAAGAACATTTATTTATTTAAAATGTTTGTTTATTTTTACATCCATACATTTCTTTTATTTTAGTATCATTTATTTGCAATTATATGTTTCTCATTATTTTGTTATTGTAAATTAGAATTTTCAGAATGTTGTATTAAGAAAGGTAAAACTACCGTATTAATTTGTAGGATCATACAAAAAGCACTTTATTTATATCTATTTATTTATGCATATATACATTGATTTTATTTGACTGTATTTGCAATTATATTTTTATTAACGTATTTATTGATGTATATATGTATATATTACATTATAAATTTTTATTTGCATTAATAAATGTAAAACTACTGTATTTGCAAGATCATACAAAGAAATACATACAAACATTTATTTATTTATTTTATTTTTTGTTTATTTTTTACATGTATAATTGTATTCTGTTTTAGTATCATGTGTTTGCAGTTATATTTGTCTCATTATATTTTATTGTAAATTTAGAATTTTAAGAATGTTGGATTAAGAAATGTAAAACTACGGTATTAATTTGTAAGATCATACAAAGAGCATTTATTTATTTTTATTCATTTGTTTATGCATGCATACATTATTTTATCATATAATTATATATTTTGTCATTATTAAATTGTATTGTAATTTAGAATTCGCAGAACGTTGCATTTAGACAAAACTACTGTATTATTTTGCATACAGATAGCATTTATTTATTTTAATAATAAAGAACTAGAAGTTTTATTCAGTATAGAATATGTATTATTCTAATATTCCATAGAGCTGAGATGACTTGAAGCATGTGGATGGCACAATATGACTCCTCAATTTCTGACATATTGAGATGTTTTTCTGCTGTGTTTTGCTATCAGGGTGTCCGGGACCCGTCAGGAGCCTCCATCGCCCTCTATACGGCTAAACTGCACCATCCCAGCAAAACTGGAAACCACGTGGTTCTCCAGGCTCTTTTCTACCTGCTGGACCGAGCTGTGGAGAGGTAGAGCATTTCAATGATTTAATTAAATCCCTCGAAAATGTCATTGTTTGTTGTTTGATCCCATAAAATTGATCAAAAGTGACTGTGAAGATGTTTTGCGATTAGATTTCTGTTCAAAATAAATGTTGTTTCTTTAGCTTTGAGACTCAGAGAAATGGACTGGTCTTCATTTATGACATGGCTGGATCCAACTACACTAACTTTGAGCTGGACCTCAGCAAAAAGATCCTTAATTTGCTCAAGGTGAGTTTCTGTGTTAAGAATTCTGGGACATTATTTAATTAATGGATATTTTACTGAGTGTGTTTTTTGTGCTGGTTTAGGCCCATTGTTGATCAAAAACACTGATACCACCAGCGAAAGTTCTTGTCCGAGTGATTGAGTCGTTGAATCGTTCATTCAAAATATTTGTTTAAAATGGCTGATTCATTTTGAAACTAAACAAGTGGCTTATGAACGGATCATTGAATCATCGGTTTGCTCGATTTTAATAAAAACAGATTAATTCAGGAACGAAACACTGCACAAATGTTCTGTTTTTAGAATTTATTGAATTTATTTGGTCTAAAATGCTTTCTCAATAGCTGGTTTCCATTGCTCTGTGCATTTTAAAGTATTGCATGAGCAGGGCCAGACAGAATCTGAGGATTTTTTTTGGCTATTTCTGCACATAATTTTGTAAAGAATCTGCTGATTTATGCGGAATGATTTCAGGAGTATAGTAAATAAAAAATTAAAACTATTAAACCGCCAACTATTTCAGCATATGTTTTACGCAGCGGATGCCCTTCCAGCTGCAACCCAGTACTGGGAAACACCCATACACTCTCTATCACACACACACACACACACTCATACACTACGGTCAATTTAGTTCATCCAATTCACCTATAGCGCATGTCTTTGGACTGTGGGGGAAGCCGGAGCACCTGGAGGGAACCCACGCCAACACGGGGAGAACATGCAAACTTCACACAGAAATGTCAACTGGCCCAGCCAGGACTCGAACCATCGACCTTCTTGCTGTGAGACAACAGTGCTAACCACTGAGCCACCATGCCGCCATAATAAAAAACTTTGAAACTTTTATTTAAGGTTTACAATGCAAATCCAATTAGATCCACTTGTTTGGCAAACAAAGCAAGTTCCTCATATAATATATCTACTAAAATACAGAAAATAGTACTTTATACTGTATTTATACTGTTTTAACTGTATCGAAAATAAATAATATAAACATTTGCATATTAGTCAATATTA
Organism: Danio jaintianensis; assembly: GCA_903798115.1. NCBI lineage: Eukaryota > Metazoa > Chordata > Actinopteri > Cypriniformes > Danionidae > Danio > Danio jaintianensis. The sequence continues at coordinate 38,191,317 of CAIGQV010017386.1, forward strand.
CTAAAATTCATAGACAAACTGAATAAACATATATTTATACCCATAAAAATAAATAAATAGGTAAATAAATAGACGAAATGATGGACTAAAAAATCTGCAGAAATCTGCGTATTTCTGTGCACGCAGATTCTGTGTGGATCAGGATTAGAAACGAGTGATGGAAACGGCAAGTTTCAAAAAACTAAATCCTTAATTTACAACAACAAAACAATGACGTCGCTTGAGGTGGTCTTGGACTTGTGCAACAGAGGGTATAATGGGATATGTAAACACATTTGACGAATAAACTCTGACGTTTCAAACATTACGCCCACGTGACTCCATTATGCTTGCCTTGTTTACTGCTGGTTGCTAGGTTACTAATACTACAGTCAGCCACTCTAAAAACTTGACGGAAATCCACTTTTTTATATTCACTTTACAACCAGCTAATGCCTACTACCTGTTTGTTGAACTGATCGCATGCTAATATCCAGGAAAATGACACTCTTGTTTGTGTGATATCACTAAACTACGTCATATCTAGTGAATATAAGAAGCAAAAGCTCATAGAAGGATATTTTTTTGCTTTCATAACTTGAATTATAGTCTAACAGGCTAATAGGCTTCATCATACAGTCAATGCTCTAAAGACATGTTTTTGTTTGTTTGTTTGTTTGTTTTTGCAAAGTGAGTGACACTCCAAAACGATAAGTATTGCACACTCCTATTATGAAGTGTCTTGAAGATGCTCCAGTGATCTTATTGGGTTTCAGAATAAATCAGAGGAGTTTCTGCTTTTGTTTCAGGGTGCGTTTCCTGCACGGCTGAAGAAAGTGCTCATCGTCGGAGCTCCTGTGTGGTTCAGGGTCCCGTATAACTTACTGAGTCTGTTACTGAAGGAGAAACTCAGAGAGCGGGTTTGTACAAACACACATCTGTACTAATAACATATTTTACTGTGCCAAAATACAGATAATATTCACATCCTCTGATTTTAATCATGGATAAAAGGGATTTCCTAAATCAGTAGACTACCTGACAAAAGTCTTGTCATCGATCCCAGTTGTAAGAGCAACGAATAATAACTTGACTTCTAGTTGATCATTTGGAAAAGTGGCAGAGAGTAGATTTTTCAGATGAATCATCTGTTGAACTGCATCCCAATCATCACAAATACTGCAGAAGACCTATTGGAACCCGCATGGACCTAAGATTATCACAGAAATCAGTCAAGTTTGGTGAAGGAAAAATCATAGTTTGCGGTTACATTCAGTATGGGGGCGTGCGAGAGATCTGCAGAGTGGATGGCAACATCAACAGCCTGAGGTATCCAAGACATTTGTGCTGCCCATTATGTTACAAACCACAGGAGAGGGCAAATTCCTCAGCAGGATAGCGCTCCTTCTCATACTTCAGCCTCCACATCAAAGTTCCTGAAAGCAAAGAAGGTCAAGGTGCTTCAGGATTGGCCAGCCCAGACACCAGACATAAACATTATTGAGCATGTCTGGGGTAAGATGAAGAAGAAGGCATTGAAGATGAATCCAAAGAATCTTGATGAACTCTGGGAGTCCTGCAAGAACGCTTTCTTTGCCATTCCAGATGACTTTATTAATTAAGTTATCTGAGTCATTGCAGAGATGTATGGATGCAGTCCTCCAAGCTCATGGGAGTCATACACAATATTAATTCTTTTTCCACTGCAACATGACTTTATATTCTATACTTTACATTATTTATGTTAAGTGACAAGACTTTTGTCTAAGCAAAGTCAGACCTTACTGTCCTGATTAAATAATTCAAAATCAAGGCATGATCATATTTTATTATGGTAAAATAAGCGTAATCTAGAGGCCTTTGCCTTTCATATAAGCCACTTCTGATACCAAATGATCAACTAGAAGTCAAGTTATTATTTGTTGTTTCTAAAACTTGGATAGGCGACAAGACTTTTGTCAGGTAGTGTATAATCTTATTAAATTGAAGATTGATTAAAATTAAAGAATCTACATTTATCTTAGTATTACCAAAATATATGTAATTTGGGAGATTTGTTGTTCATTTCGCTGAATGAGACTCAAAGGTCAGAGTCAGTAAAATTATCCAAACTTCCCATAACTAATTTAGACATGGTAATGGTCTTTTAAATTCTGAATTGAAAAAAAATATTGCTTAAAGGGGCTAATAATATTGACCCTAAAATGGTTTAAAAACAATAAAAAGCCAATTATTCCAGCCGAAATAAAACAAATAAGACTTTCTCCAGAAGAAAAAATATTAAAGGAAATACTGTGAAAAAATTCCCATCTGTTAAATGCCCATCTGCTGTGTTAAACATAATTTGGGAAATTTTTGAAGAAAAACTTTCACAGGAGGGCGAATCATTTTGACTAAACAATTTTTTTAGTATAGCGTGTAGTTTGACTGTTCACTACCGTTTGTTATTCCTAGTCATTTCCCCATATTCAACAGTAGTTCTAATCGCAGAAAATAGCTTACTTCTGAATTGCAGAATAAGGTCAATAGGTGACCTCCAAAACAAAATCAGGCAAAAACAGCATAAAAAGGAGACTTTAACCAGCTGGAGTTTGCCTGTTATATCTTGGTTAGCCTGGTAGACCACTCTGGTTAAGCTGGTGGGGATTGATGACTGGTACGGCCTACTTTTACACCTGTTTGCCCCACTTTTGTGGCTCTAGTGTTGTTTTGTGTGAGTTTTAGTTCATGAAACGATCTTCTTTTCAGGTTCAAATGGTGAAGATGGCCGACCTGCGACAGCACCTGCCCAGAGATTGTTTGCCTGAACACCTGGGCGGCTGTTTGCCTCTGGACGTCCACAACTGGAACCTGCAGCTGCTGTCAGAGCAGAATGGACATGTGGATCCTGTGGATGAGCTGGTGGGGATCCCGCTGGAGAACACATCCATACACACTCCTGGAGCTGAAGCCATGAGTCTGGCTGAACTCATGGCACACCTGAACCGGGCTCAGCGCAGCGGGATCTACCTGGAGTATGAAGAGCTCCGGAGAGAGCAGCCGCCGGGAACTTTCACCTGCGCGCTGTAAGTTTGAACTCCATTGTTTTATAATAAGACTAAAACTATTGGTCAAAATACATTTGTTATCTGAAATAAAATTAAAGATTCACAATAAATGAACAACTAAAACTAATCCAACAAATAGGGCTGGGCGATACAGCAAAATAAATGATCACGATATAACGTTTCATATCATTCGGTTTCGATAATTATTGAATATTTTTTAACAATCCATTTAGAAATGAAGTATAGTACAATTTTTTTTATTTAACCACTTTATTTTAATTTACCAACATTACTAAGGCAAATAGTTTTAATAATATAATAATATATATATTTTTTTATCGTTATTGACAATGGTGTACCGTCAATAAATACTGATACCGTTTTATCGCCCAGCAGTCACTGAAAAAGTAACTGAATTAAAATAATAATTATCAAAAATAATAATCTGAATTAAAGCACTCACAATGTGGTGGAAAATCTGACCTGCTGTTTAGAGAAGTACCTGAAGATGGCACTTTTACAGGCAAATGCAATTTTTAAATGTAAACTAGGCATGGGGCGAAAAAAATCACAAAAAAAAAACATTTACAGACCAATTACGTAGGGAAATATTAATTTTATATGATAAACTATATGTAATTTTTTACAGTCACTTCTCAACTTTGCATTTATGCAGTGTTTGTATGGATATTTTGTACATTTTCTATCCATTTACTACACAAACACGATACTACGCCATAATTCGCCCATTCATTTTCAATGTCAAGTCAAGTTTATTTATATAGCGCTTTTCACAATGTAGATTGTGTCAAAGCAGCTTAACATAGTTCTAGTAAAGTCCAGATTTCAGAGTTGAAGTTCAGTTTAGTTTAGTTCAGTGTGGTTTAAATTTCACTGCTGAAAGTTCAAACACTGTAGAGCAAATCCACCGAAGCGCAGCTCCACAAGTCCCGATCCGAGCAAGCCAGTGGCGACAGTGGCGAGGAAAAAAAACTTCACCAATTGACGAAGTAAAGGAAAAAAAAAAACCTCGAGAGAAACTAGGCTCTGTTAGGCACGACCATTTTTTTTATCTGGCCAAACTTCCTGTTCAGTGCTGCAGTCTAGGCGCTGGAGGCTGAAGAAGCTGGACGTCCATCATGGAGAAACTGCAGGTGTGAGTAGGGCACCGGCATACGGTCAGGTTGGCCTGCAGGATCAATGTGGGGACTCGTTTATCACAGTGGTCATTCAGGAATCAGTCTCATGCACTCCATTTCTCCATGACGACCACAGCATCAGCTCGGGATACGACCTGGTCCAGGATTATGGATACCTTGGCATCATCTCTTCACAGGTCTTGGATCGCATCAATGGCGCTGCATAGTCTCTAGGGACCTCGGAATATCGGAGTATCCCCAGGTGGAAATAGAGAATAAAGAAAATAATTAGCGTAGCTGCTGTTCATAGTGTATTTAAACGAGATGCAAAAATGGAGTGTTATAGATGAAAATAGCAGTTAAATAAACAAACATAGAAACAAACATGTAAAGCATATGAGAGTTTCGAACACAATGTCTGGTGTATTGACGAGTGTGTCCTACAGGTGATGTCGAGCCAGCTCACCTGCGTAGAGCACATTTATGCATCATACCGTTATGCGATGCATTGAGTGTATGCTTTACTAAAAAGATAGGTCTTTAATCTAGTTTTGAACTGAGAGAGTGTGTCTGACCCTCGGACATTATCAGGAAGGCTATTCCAGAGTTTAGGAGCCATAAATGAGAAGGCTCGACCACCTTTACTCGACTTTGCTATTCTAGGTACTACCAGAAGCCCTGAGTTTTGAGATCTTAAAGAGCGGGTTGGATTGTAGCGAGACAGAAGGTTGGTTAGATAAACAGGAGCTAGATTATTTAAAGCTTTATAGGTAAGAAGCAATATTTTATAATCAATACGGAACTTAACAGGCAGCCAGTGTAGGGAGGATAAAATTGGGGTGATATGATCATATTTTCTAGACCTGGTAAGAACTCATTTTGTACTAGCTGAAGTTTATTAATAGAGGATGCTGGGCAACCAGCGAACAGAGCATTACAGTAATCCAGCCTAGAAGTCATGAAAGCATGAACTAGCTTTTCTGCATCTGAGATGGATAGCATACTTCGTAACTTAGTGATATTTCTCAGATGAAAGAAGGCGGTTTTTGTGACATGGGAGATATGATTTTCAAAGGTTAAATTGCTGTCTAGTATAACACCCAGATCTTTTACAGTAGAGCTAATGCTAACTTTGTGTCCCTCTAATTGCAGGTCGAGTTGTGAGATCTGCTGTGTACAGGATTTAGGCCCAATAAGTAATAATTCTGATTTGTCTGAATTTAAGAGAAGGAAATTGTTGGTCATCCAGTCTTTAACCTCTTTAATACATTCAGTTAGCTTAGACAGTTCAGATGTCTCATCAGGTTTTGTTGAAATATATAATTGAGTATCATCTGCATAGCAGTGAAAGCTGATCCCGTGTCTTCTTATAATGTCTCCCAGGGGTAGCATGTATATTGTAAACAGCAAAGGGCCTAAAACTGATCCTTGAGGCACCCCATACTGTACTGACCTGACCTGTGAAAGCTGTCCATGTATATTCACAAACTGGTAACGGTCAGTTAAGTATGACTTAAACCATTGTAGAGCCTGTCCCTGGACGCCTGTAGAATTTAAGCGATCTATGAGGATATTGTGGTCGATGGTGTCAAATGCAGCACTGAGATCAAGTAAAACTAATAACGAGATGCACCCTTGGTCAGCAGCTAAGAGTAAATCGTTGGTTATTTTCACTAATGCGGTTTCTGTATTGTGATGAGGCCTGAAACCTGACTGAAACACTTCAAAAACATTGTTCATCTGCAGAAAGGAGCATAATTGGGCAGAAACAACTTTTTCTAGTATTTTAGACATAAATGGAAGATTTGAAATAGGCCTATAATTAGCTAAGTTGCTGGGGTCCAGTTGTGGTTTCTTAATAATAGGCTTAATAACAGCTAGCTTGAAAGGATTTGGAACATGGCCTAAAGATAGAGAAGAGTTGATGAGGTTAAGAAGAGGTTCTCCTATTACAGGTAGCAATTCTTTCAGTAATTTAGTTGGAATTGGGTCTAACATACATGTAGCTGGTTTAGAAGCATTTATAAGTTTATCTAGCTCTTCCTGTTCTATGATTTTGAAGCACTGTAGATTATTTTGGTTCAGCGGAATGTTTAATGGATCTGAAGTATAAGGCGGTGCCGAAAGTTTAACATCTTCTATTTTCTGTCTGAAGCCTTCTATTTTATCACTGAAGAAATTTATGAAGTCATCACTACTAATTTGCGGTGGGACATTTTGTTCCAAAGATGACCGATTATTTGTTAATTTAGCAAAAATCTAGGATTGTTATGATTATTTTCTTTCAGTTTGCGGAGGTGCTTAGCCCTGGCGGATTTTAGAGCCCTCCTATAGCTGGACATACTATCTTTGTACGCAATTCTAAAGACCTCTAATTTAGTTTTTTCCACTTACATTCCAGGGCACGGGTTGCTGTTTTGAGAGCGAGAGTATGACTGTTATACCATGGTGTAGTTTTATTCTCTCTAACCTAACCTCTAACCTAATTTGATGGGTGCCACAGTATTTAGTGTGTTAGTAAAGATAGCAAAGATAGCAATGTGGGCTCATTTTGTTCCCTAGGAACCTAATCAAGTCCAATTTTTTTGTGTACTTTAAGATAAGATTTTTTAGGGCAATTTGGAGAGTTTCATGCCTTTTTTATAAATTAAAAAAATAGGAAGCTTCCATTGCGGTCGCCCTGACCCCAAGGGCCGATTTAAGGGTTAAACGAACAATAAGATATAATGAAATCGCTCACTCTGCTGGCTATATAGACTACTGTAGCTCAATAGTAGTTAATCTTTATTTAATTTATACAGTGAAGGTACAGTATGCAGTGTTATATTAGTAACTTTTTACTAATTAATTATTAATTAAATAATTAATATTAAAATTAATTATTTTTTGTTTATGTAACTGAAAAGTACTATTAGATACATGAAAATCCCTGTTTATTTTAGTAGTATCTTTCCTAGATTCTATTAATTTTGTATTGTATTTTGCTTGTATGTTTTTTTGTTTTTTGTTTTTTTTACTTTTTTACTGAATATATCATATACCAAAACAATACCGAAACTGTGACCCTAAAACAGAACTGAACCATGAGAAGTTTGTAATGTTGCACCCTATTAAGTACATACAATGATTTTAATATGAGGACTTTTTTGAAATCTTCATGCTTTTTACTTTTATTCGTCACTAACTCGAATGATTAAACTGAAACTAAATATATTACAACTAAATACAAAGGTGTTCGTTATGTCTAAATACATAAACTACTTTCATCTATTTAGCCATGTAGCTATTTCAATTTTGATTTCACGCTGAAATTTTACAGGGCTGCTCACAACCAGGAGCGCAATCGCTATGGTGACGTTCTGTGTCTGGATCAGACTCGTGTGCGACTCAAAGCCAGGAGAAATGAGGTTAGTGCTGTCTGTCATTCACACTACTGATCAAAGGTTTGGGTTAGTAGGGTTTTTTTAAAGGTATTTATCAATGAATCCAGTAAAAGCAACCATTATATGGAAAAAAACATATTTCGATTTAAATTAACGATCTTCAATTTGAATGTTTTATGAAATGTTATTTATTCCTGTGATTCATTTTCAACATCATTACTCCGGATTTCAGTGTCATGTGATCCTTCAGAAATTAAGAAAGATTTCTTATCATTATTGGTGTTAAAAACAGCAGTGAAAACCTTTTCTTCATGATTCAAAATAAGTAGATTATTCTATGCTTTTACTGACATTATTAGTTAATGTAATGCATCCTTGCTGAATGAAAGTATTAATGTATTTTAAATAAAAAACCCTTACTGATCTCAGACTTTTAAATGGTAGTGCATAATCCAATTGGACACTGATGTTTTGTTTTTGTCCTGCAGAGATCAGACTACATAAATGCCAGCTTCATGGATGGATACAAACAGAAAAATGCATATATTGGGACTCAGGGTAAAAAATAATCCACAGTTTTACAGTTTCGATTGTTTACTTGCACTAAAAACTAACACGCTAATGTCGTTTCTCAACAGGTCCTTTGGACAAAACCTATGGAGATTTCTGGAGAATGGTTTGGGAACAAAATGTGCTTGTCATTGTCATGACAACAAGGTACGACATCATAGAGGAAATGATTTGTAGTCTGCATGACTTTTTATTACTGCCTCTAAGTTTAGTCCAAATTGCCACTTATTCTGGCCAACAAATGCCCCCTTATACAGAAAGAGGTTTACTGGCCAACCGCTATTCAGTAGTCTAATGCGATGTTGTTTCACATAAATCCCAAGCAGCCAGAATGCAAAATATAACACACAACTATACTCCCAAATACACATCTGCTTTATAATAAAAGTTTCAGTGCCACAGACTCAGAAATTCTTCCTCAGAAGTTCTCATTGCAGCATTTTGGGAACATTTAATGCAACTTTGTTTCCTTGTGGGCTGATAAAATGAACTTTTTTTGGGGGTCCTGTTCAAATATGTCATTAAAATGAGCTTTTCACAACGAGGAATACACTTTCTCTGAAACGCTTTGAGGTAATCCACATTTGACCTTGTCTGCTTTTTCGCAACACATCCTATAATGACCACGTGTTGGGTCAGTAGGGGGAGAGCAGCTGTTTTTTTGTAGCTGTTTGTTTACATTCAACCACATGAACATAGTTTACACCGAAAAAGGTGTCCGGTTCAATATGTTTTCAAATACCTCTGGAAGTAATTGAAAGTACACATTGTGTGATTCTGAGTGTGCTTCATGCAGGTGAGTGGGCTTGACAAACCACTTGTAGGAGACACTGTTTTCTCTGTATGCACTAGACACTTATCAACACTTCATGTTTCTGGAAATATTATGAAATTCTGAGTGTGCTTCATGCAGGTGAGCGGGCTTGACAAAGCACCTGTAGGACACACACTCTCCTCTCCATATGCACCAGACACTTTCTTATCAACACCCCATGTTTCTGGAAATTTTGTGCGATTCTGAGTGTGCTTTACACATGTGAGTGGGTTTGGCAAACCACCTGTGGGACACACTCTCCTCTCCATATTCACCAGACACCTCTATATTAGCACGCCATACTACGTGCAATTTAAAAAAAGTAGGGATGCACAATATATCTACGGCCATATTGATAATAAGCAATAAATGTTATCGTTATTTGTCCGATTACATAATCTTTAAGCCTACAAAAAAATTGTGTATTATTTCCTATGGTTGAATCTGTTTATTTATTTCACAGATGTTTGGATTTTGGTTAATGTTCAGTCACTTGGTTGCTTTATACTTACTTTATTTTTAGTTTTTTTTGTCAGGCAGTAGATTTTATTTATATAAAAGAACATTGGCCATAGAAAAGAGTAGTTGATTATTAAAGTTTAGAGATCAGTTTAAACTTTACTGAATATAAGCTTTTAAAATAAAACCAGTTGTTCGCTGTATGCGTTTGCCTTTTTGTTTTTGCAATCATATAAATAAATAATTAAAATTGTATTAATTAAAATAAAAAATATATATTATTTATATATATTGGCTAATATATCAGTTATTGGCCTACAAATCTAATGAGTTAACAGTCAAAAATCCCATATCGGTGCATCGCTTAAATTAATATTAGACTTGTCATAGCATTTATAATACTGCTGCTCTCTGATGATTTGAAGAGCTTCTTTTGTCCTCACTTTTCTAAAAATGTTTGCTAAATAAATAAATGTAAACGTGGACCACCTCAAAACACATTAAACCCAATTTACCCCTGTATTTAGTGTTGTCCACTTGTGATCAGACTGACACAAATGCAATGTAATAGTAGGTGTAAATGGTGATGCATGATGAAAATAAATGGGTCTCAATATCGAAGTGTGTGTGTGCAGGACGGATGAAGGGGGCCGCAGGAAGTGTGGACAGTACTGGCCTCAGGAGGAGGGCGATCAGGAGGTGTACGGATACATCGCTGTGGTCAATCACAGAGTGGACAACCACACACGTTACAACCAAACCACACTGGAGCTGCACAACACTGAGGTATCACACATGCAGTTCTAATTTCAATATTGTTTTGTACATCATTTTAATGCCTTTAGCTGTTTGATGAACAGCCGATCAGTAATTATTATACCAGTTGTTGTTTTTTGTGGTCAGTAATTATTATTTAATAGATATCACAAACCAGGTTTTTTTTTTTATGTGGTCCACAATTACTTAAAAAATAATGTCGGTCACACTTTTCTTGCTATTAACAAACTATTAACTGTGACTTTTAGTTCATAAACAACTCATTTAAGAACATTAAACTGATTATAGTGCATATACTGTATATATAACAAGATTCTCTTGTTGTTTTTTATCTCTAAGACGTTTGAACAGAGACAGGTGACTCATTTCCAGTTCCTCAGCTGGCCTGATTATGGGGTCCCATCCTCCGCAGTGTCTCTGATTGACTTCCTGGGGGCAGTGAAGCACCAGCAGCAGTGGGCCGTTCAGGCGTTCGGCACACAGTGGAGGGGGCATCCGCTCGGCCCGCCAATGGTGGTCCACTGCAGCGCTGGCATCGGCAGGACCGGTCAGTAGTGAAACACGGCAGCAAAAAAAGTCCATATTAAAGAGGCATTTAGAAAGAACAGCCTAGTTGGACATGAAAGCTGCATGACTGATGAAATAAGATGTTTCAAAGAATGTTGTAAACCAAAACTGTTTGCTTTTGAAATTCTGCAAAAAGTATTTTTTTATTTATATTAAATAAGGTATTTTAAGGCTTTTGGTAACCAAACAGTTTTTCTCGCCATTGATTTCCATTGTATTTATGAAAAACGTCTTAAGAATTTAAACAGTTTGGTTGCAAAGATTCTTTAAATTATTTCTATGAAATAAGATCTTTTGAAATTTGTTGTGAACCAGAACTGCTTTGTTACTGATATTCTTCTAAATATTTGCATTAAGATATTTTGAACTCAATAGGAACTAAAACCTTTTGGTACCAAAACATATTTATACATAATTTGAAATTCAGAAGGAACTAAAATTGTTTGGTTACTTTGTTTAGAACCTAAACTCTGGTAATGAGCATTCTGTGAAATATCTACAAGAAAAATAAGAACCAAACTGTTTGTTTCCCAATAAATTGCAATGTGTGGATGGAAAAATACAATAAAACTTTTTTAATCATAAAATATATATATATATACATTTATTTATTTATTTATTTATTTATTTATTATTTAAAAAAATAACACAAATTCTTTTGAATTACAAGAGAAGTCAACTGGAACCAAAATGTTTCATTACCAACATTCTTCAAAATATTTATAAATAATCATTTAAAATTCAGTAGGAACTAAAATTGTTTGGTTACCAACATTCCTTCAATGAGAACTAAAACTCTGGTAATCATTATTCAAAATATTCATAAGAAAACTAAGAACCAGTTTTGGTTCTCGTTGAACATAAAATATTTTGAAATACAAGTCAGTTAGAACCTAAATGTTTGATCACCCATGTTCATCAAAATATTTATGAATAATAATTAATTCAGTAGGAACTAAAATAGTTTGGTTACCAACATTCTTTGAGAACCAAAACTCTGGTAATGAGCATTCTTCAAATTATTTACAAGAAAATATATTTACAAGAAAAATAAGAACAAAACA
>CAIGQV010017386.1:38203515-38227426 GCA_903798115.1 Danio jaintianensis
TATATATATATATAAATAAATATACATAAATTATATTTTCTTTTATATCTGATTTTATCTTGTTTCTTACGTCAATAGGGGGAAAAAACTAACCTGTAATGTTCACGCTTGTGATTATTAAGACATTCGCAGCAGTTCTGTTAGTGATAAAGTGCTTATCTCTGCCTTATTCTACATGTGCATTTAGACTGAGCGAAATGTTTATGTGAAAAGACTGTCTTGGTGTCCCGTTGCGCTCTCAGAAACCGAGCTGTCCAAACTGCAATGTCATTTGAGCAAAACCAAATCAAAATTGTGCATTTTAAAGTTTATTAAATGGATGAACTATATCCTGACTGGGTGGTGTTGTTTTTTTGTGGGTTTTTTACCACTAGATTAAGGGTTTTGTGGGATGTTTGTTTAAAAAAAAAACATTATTAAATGCTTCTTTTTTTTTTTTATAGCAAAACAGCAAATGTTTTTACCTAGAGGTACAGAAGATGCGCACTAAAATGTCTTATTTAGTGTCTTCTTTAGTCATTTAGTGTCTTAAATGTCATTAAGTTTGTCTTAAAAGACCATATTGACAACAAAAATCACTTCATGACATATTAAAAGACTCCTATAAATTTATTACAATCACTTGCTCTCATATTTTTTTAATTAGCACAAGTCTCAATTGTTGTTTTGTGTTTACATGAATATATCTCACTGTGAATGAGGAAGGAACACGATTTCACACAAATTTTGACAATGTATCTCCATTAAAGTTATTAGAAACATTAAATATACACTTTAGTTGCATTTAAATACACTTTACATGTATTTGACATCACTTTAATTTACGTAAATTGATGCAGAAACTAAAATGAAATGTAGCATCAACAAAAAAGTTCTATTAGTTGTGTATGTATGTTGTAGAAAACACGTTGTTTGGCGCCCAAGGGCCCTTTAAGAAAGATTCCTGCATTTATTTAGCCAATCGAAAATGCTCCGTACTTTTAAAGAGGCGAGTTTTTGACGAGAAACTTTCGAAAAGCCCTTATTATCGGCACAGAGGTGGCCATTAAGTGAACTGTGGCCATTTTAATTTGTAGTTTGGCTTATTTGGTCCCATTTGTTTACATGGTGAGGGCGGGGTTTATGATGTGTACTGCATCCAGCCACCAGGGGGCGATCGATTTCAGCCTTTTTTCACAACTTTGATTACATTTTTTTACCATAGGCTTTAAAGATTTGATTATGTGAGACTATAGTTTAAATGCATACTTTAATAGACATTACAGTAGCTCTTTCTGCACTTTGAAAGTGTATCTAACTTATTTTTTCGACACAAGCTTTCGGTTTTCTGTGAATGTGTGAGACTTCAGTGGCAGCTACAGACAAATACGCCACAATAAATGGCAAAACAGTTTCAAACTACAAACCTGCATGTTAATAGTTTGGCCAATACATTAAAATAGTGAAAAAACGTAAATAAATGAAAGGGATAACACCGTTTAATTTACAAATAGCCACGCCCACTGAAGAACGGAAGCGAGGCTCTCGGAAGTGCTGAAACGTCACAGCTATTTATTTTCCCGGCAAAACCGGCCCGAATCCTTGACACCAGAATTAGTATACAGGCGTTCACAAACAACATAGGAAGTTGGAGAATGTTTCTTTTTAGGTTTTGTTAAAAGCTCTACACACATTTACTATAAAAAAGAAAATAATACAACAAATAGTCCCTTTAAATTTGCTTAATGCAACGGTCACATTTGTCAGTAGTGTATAGTCAAATATATCCATGTAATTCTCCTTTGTTAGACTTCAGAGTGTCTAATATCCGATAACAAACATCAGTGTGTGGCTTCAACGTAAATAATCATTAAAATAGCAATGAAAGCGTGCAGTCTGATACTACAGGTGTCTGGAAGCAGCGCCTACGTCGCTTTTCCTATGGATTTGGCGGGTCGTATTCAAATCCGGATGACGCATCCCGTCACGTCCACCAATGGGAGGATAGGGGGGCGTTCCCAACTATTTGTTCCAAACACGAATCCGGAGTGCGAGGCTCTTTTTCGCAGGTATGTAGCAGCTGGGCAAAAGAAAACAAATTTATTGTTGTCCTCTTTTGATCGAATGTAGGTTTCCATCGGTGTTTGAGTGCTTTCTGCAGAGGCTCGGTCGGTCAGGGGGTTTGAGTGTGTTAATCGGGCTGTTTGTTCGATCATGGCACATTAAGGGGAGAAAAAGGGGCAAAGCTTTGGCCAACTGAAGCCCCGGAGAAACGTGTATGTTTGTGTTATGACACACAAACCCGTCTGCGTATTTCACGAGGGCTTTCCGAACTTGTTTTTGATCTGAAAGCAGATCTGAGGCTCTGTCTGCTGTTCAGAGGGGGAGGGAAGAGGTGCTCAAACACGGTTAGACATTTTCCCCTTCAGTCTCCCAGTAAACAAAGAATATTGGATCCGCTGGCGTGTTTGTGCTGCAAAATGTGATCGGATCTCTCGTTTCAGGTCTTCACACGATCGCAGAGAGAGTCCGTGTTTATGCGATCAGATTTTTAGTTCCCATTTTGACTTTGGGTCTGATTACTAAAGGACAACATGTCATGCTAGAGGCGTGTGTTGCTGGTGTCATGTTCGAGTGTTCTTGTTTAACCCAGAAATCGTCCGATCTTGAAAAAAATGTCCCCAATAAACGTTTGACGGTGTTTATATGCGGATCTTTTGTTCGCTGTCGTGTTGTCGCGCTCGCGGACATGCTGAATATTTGCGCGCTTTGCGTCGAAATCAGTTCCAACTTGTTTATTGTGTCTGTTTGCGCTGTTTTGCTTCGGGTTGTGTTGGGTTTTGTCGGTATTTTAAGCGGAACGCCGTGCACGCATTCACTCGCACGCCTCAGCTCTGACTGACTGCGGACGGACGGGGCGAGCCGAGGAATCCCGGGCACTAGCTGAGGCTCCGCCTCTCGTGGGTGGAGTCTGGCAATATGAGCCTCACGTCATACATTACGCCCACTTACTGGGTCTGACCAATCAGAATCAAGGATCACCTGTGGTAAACGCCCATTTGGGGTTACGTCACGTGTACGCGATCTCTGAGCGCCTATCCAATCAAAGTTCGGTATTCTATAAGAGGCGGTTATTTAATCGAATTCGTCGATGTGATTGGCCAACTTTTCCGAGGGGGCGTAAAGACTGACGTAACCTCAGACAGGAAGTTCAGGAAGTTCTGAAAACGATTAGATATATGATGCTTCGAGCAAAATCACAGATGATAATCGCGCTATAGTAAAGTTAATCCCGATCAGAGCGCGACTCATTTTTTTCTGTATGAAAAGAAAATGAGGTGCTGTTGGAAGACACCCGCCGTTCGCGTGTGCGCGCGTGTGAAAAACACTGGCGGGTTCGGGCTCAACCCCCCGAATAATGCTAATATATTGTTTGAATGACAGATTAGAACGTTCAATAAAAGACATCCCAATGGCGTCTGCCAAGCAAAGAGCCAATCAGCGAACACGTGGGCGGAGCCTGTGCGCAAAGCCCAAGTTAGCCCCGCCCCTCCCCAGTGCTTGTTTTTAACAGGATTTTCTGCGTTAGTTGATTTTAAAACTCCATTTTAATGTGTTTTATCCGTGATTCACGCAGAATTTTAGCTTTTCGGCGATATTTTAACAGCTGTGGTGAGCTGTAAGCGCAGCTAACATAAGCGGGTGAGTCTCAGAGCTATAAAATAACCGTTTTATCCAATAACTATCCAACTTTTTCTCTCTCAATACATGTTTTCTGTCAGACCGAAACCTCCGACTCGTAGTTTTAATCGTTGCTTTGATAAAAAATGAAATTCCTGACTGAACTTTGTCACTTGTAGTCGCGTGTTAGCAAGTTAGCATTATCTGTCAGCATGTGCAACACACACATACGTACCTGTTAGTCTACCGCATGTATACAGACACACCTCGTGCACATTTATATGCACATACTGTACTTCGACACATCAATATAGAAATATACTTATACATACACTTACGTTCACACACACTCACCATGCACGTGCATATACATCCCCCCCCCACACACACACATAAATTAGAGACCACTTGAAAGTGTTCAGTTTCTCTTTATTTAAGGATTTATTAGTTATGGGTATGAATAAAATGCTAATATTTGTTAAATCCTATAAAGCAGGGTGCCCAAACCTTTTCGTATGAAGGGCCAAAAACCAAATATCATTGAGAGCCGTGGGCCGAAGGTAAATATACCAACCTAACTTATATTACATTAACGTTACCATGGGTCATTTCCTAATTTATTTAATAATATTTCAAAATTAATAGAAAATATTACTTTAAATCGTATTAACTAATGCAATATAACTTTTTAAATGATAGCTTATTGCGATACAAACATAAACAATCACATTTATAACACAGTGGACTTCAATGCTGAATACAGAAGTCAAGCAGAATCTGCCTTTGCCTTCACTGGCTCAAAATCTCTGCATTGTCGGGTGACAGTATGTGTACATTTAAACAAAATCGGATTCATTTACACCATTTAATTAAAACATTTAATTTTAATTTAGCTTTTAACAATAAAACAAACAAAGGGTTATATTGAATTTGAATTGACAATCTCGAAACCATCCCCATCATTCTCCCTCTCTTCTCAGATGGGATGGGCCAAATCAAAGGTTACCATGGGCCCACTTTGGCCCGCGGGCCCTAGTTTGGGCATCTCTGCTGTAAAGGTTTATTATTTGTCATTTCTTCTTTCATATATGTATAAGTAGTAGGCTATATGTAATTAGAGAAAATGGAAATTGGTCAAAATAACAAATGTTTTCATTTGTTGCGAATGAAAATCAGGTTTATTCCACCAAATATAGATTTTTTTTTTTTGCTCTTCTAAAGTTAAACATTGGTATTGTGTCATCTAAAAACGAATGAGATCATGTATGAAGTGTTATTTTGAACAATTAGATTTTTTCACATAGATTTACATGCTCATACACTCATATCTATATCTACATCTATATACACACGCCTTATGCATTTATATATATGCATTTTGAGTGCATTATTCACCACACAGCCCAGATAGCTGTCTAGACCAGTAGATCTCCTGTTAGTAATGTTTTGCACTACAGCCAGATCTTGATGTTTCATAGTGCAAGTTGCGTATTTGTCTTGTCTGTGCCAGGTCTTAGTGCCCTCTGAGTATGAGTACAGCATGAGGAGGCGTTTAGAGGATCAGGAGCCAGTGTTCACCCCACAACAACGCCGGCTTCCCGGCAGCACTGAGGGCTTCCAGCACAGGGTTCTTGCCCCAGCGCCTGCTGTATTCGAGGCAGTGGCTGACGGCATGCAGCCCACTCCAGGAATACAGTACCCGCTTCCTCAAGCATACCAGGTACAGACACATATACCCATTTGGCCTGAATATACTCATAATGAAGTCCATTTTGTTCTTTGTTTTAGACTAAAAATAATTTGTATGCTGTTAACAAACATTTTGATGCTGTCCACTAGGGCTGAACAATGTATCGTTTGAGCATCAATATCACAATGTGTGTATCTGCAGGATTAGATTATTTATTAAATATTAAAAGATAAAGAAATTATTAAATATTATTATTTTAAAACTATTTATACAATGATGACCATGATATTTTACATTTGATCTGTTCAATTTCTCTTCTTGAATACTGCTAGACTCCCCAGAAAACCATAAAGCACTGTTTATTTATTTATTTTTGCTATAATTTATGCAGATGCATTGCATAGAAAAAGACTTGATCATCCCAGTCGATCTAAATAAAGCACATTTTTCCAAATAAAGCTATTCAGATCATCTGGTGAAATTATATTCCTGTCGCAATATATATCATGGCAAAACAAAATATTGCAGTGTCAGATTTTTTCCACAATATTGAGAACTGCATTTATATGGACATTAAATGTGTGTTGCATGGTTTCCTTTCAATAACAGAGTAAACATGCGACTTAAATGGCAACGGTGAGAAAGTAGCAGTGAAGAAAGCATCAGAAATTTGTCATGCAAATATGTTTCCACAAACTGCAATGCAAAGTCATGTGACGTTATTATTTACAGCACATTAAAAAATAGATACACCTGTTACAGCTCTAATTAATGTGTTCCCACTGCGTTCAGTTAATTTAGAGGGATCACAGAGTCTAGAATCTGGCTGAATAAACAATGCTATAGACTAAAGTCAGGGTGCCCGCCTGCTCTTAAAAGGTCTTAAAATGTCTTAAATTTCAAAAACAAAATTTTAGGCCTTTAAAAGTCTTAAATTGGCTGAAATATTGTCTTGTAGGTCTAAAATAATTTTAAATGGGTCTTAATTTTCCTTTGTTTATGTAAAGCTACCCAATCAATCAAACACACAATCAATCATCAACAATACAGCTGAATAAAACTTGTTGTGCATACATTTATTTTTTAAATATATTTTTTATGTTGTTGATTAAAAATATATTTATATAACTAGGGTCTGCTTGTTTTGACACATTATTTAAAACATGTGGCTAAGAAATAACTAATTAGAATTATAGGCAAATCATGATAGGGCAAGTCAATTTCTTTCCTTATGGGCCATTAAAAAATCTTTAGCATTTAGCCCTGCATAAGTCTGAAATTTCATTCTTCATGGTCTTAAAAAGTCTTAAATTTGACTTTGTGAAACCAGCAGAAACCCTGAAAGTAATATGTGTTAACCTGCTTTTAAGCATTGTTATTTATTATCTATCATTGATTGTACTATTATATTGTTCTTTATTTATTTGTGATTATTTGAATTCAGAACATTTCAGTTTAATTTTAGTTTGTTTTACCTCTTTATGTTTATTAAACTTTTAGTTTTGTTTTAGTTATTTTAGTACAGTTAAACTAAATGAAAATGATGATGATGAAAGCCTTTATTTGTCACATACACATTTACATGTAGCGAAATTGGACCCCTCTGACCATACACAAACATCACACATTTCAGGGGTAGACAGGTCAGATGAGAGGTAGCTTTAGAAAGAGGAAATAAGATACATTAGGGAAAAGGGAGGCGCAAAAAAAAACAACCCTTCCACACTGTCCTTGAAGTAGGGAACTGTTGCATAGGCAACTAGCTAAAACTAATAAAAAAAATTAAAAAACAAAATTCTGTTAGTGTTTGTTTCCTTTAGTTAACCATGATCTGTTATTATAAACCAAATCAGTTAACTTAATATGAAAACAATTAACCCTCCTTTCGTGTTCACCTCCTGCCCCTTACTTTAGTGTTTTTGGTCAAAATTGACCGGTTTCATTTAAAATTGCTCAAAAAGCATTTTTCACCACCAAATATTTATACAACGTTCTTTAGCTGTGAACAATGTCTTAAACTAGTGTTTAACATGAATTTTTAGAATTAGACATAAAATAACTGCAGTAAAAATACAAATAGGCACTGAAAATGTATTACAAAATGAACATGTAATGTCATGGAGGTAATCACGTGGGAGGATCGGCACATAAGCACGGGAAAGAGATGTGCACCCACAAAAGACGTTGTTCTGTCTGAAATGTGTGTGTGTGTGAGTGAGTGCGTTGGGGTGGTGTGTATGGGGATGTTTGATGGTTGAATATAGATTGGATGCCCATTCATTTCCTATGGTGGTCACTTTTGACCGGGAACACAACAGGTGTAACACGGTTGATTAAAACACTCAAAATTCAATGAAAGAGGTGATCATCACTTTTATATGTTCAGTTGCACAGTGTGGAGGATATCATAAGGCCTTGATGCAACCAGATGTAAAACACAACATTTCTGAGTGTTTTAAGTTGTAAATCGGTCAGATTTGACCAGAACACGACAGGAAGTTTAATAAATAACCATCAAACAAAAATCCTTTTATTTCAGCATGTTGCCAAGAAAACATTTCTCATTTTTATTTAGTTTAACTTTAAACTACAAACTATGTAGACATATTGTTACAAAACCTAATAAAAAGTCCATAAAAACATACAAAATTACTAAAACATTCAAATTAGAACCGAAAATTTTTAATAGAAACCATAACATAACACTAAAACAATGCATAAATATTATTATATCAAGTAAATTGAAGCTTAACTTATTCTTAATCTAAAATACAAAACTAATATTGAAGCATCAGTATATTTATTTACAGTAGTACAATAACATAGCACACATAAGACACATTTAAATGCTTAATATCTGTGTTATTATTTTAAAATGGAACTGAATTACGCTGAACTAGATTTGCATTTTGAACTTGAACTGAGATTTGCTTTCGTATTTCACTGTAAGATCTCTTCATTTCAATGCCTTGCTTCACATTTCTCCTTCAATAAGAATCTAATGCTTATTCTTGCCTAGGAAGGAGTGTTTGTTATGATTATGAAACGTGTTCCTACATTGTTAATGAGGTCTTTCCTCCGATGCTTTTTTTAGGTGTCCACAGTGGCCCAGAGCTCCAGTGGTCACAGTCACGCTCCCAGTCCGGCGGTGCACAGCGGGCCGCATCATCATGGCCCGGCGGCGGCTCAAGCCCACGCTCCTGCACCCGTACAGGGTCACGCTCATCCGCCCACCCCGTCTGCATCCACACAGGGCCAGCAGCAGTTCCAGAGACTCAAGGTGGGCCAGCTTTTGTGTCCTGGTTCTTGTGTGGGCATCAAATCAATTGTTTTTTTCTTTTGTTGCTTGAAAATGATCAATACAAAATATGTTTTAGACAATATATTGTTTTAGCATCAACATTGCAATCTGCACATTCACTACAATCAGATCGCAGGATGTGTAATGTTGAGTCAGCTGAGCAGCACCATGTTATTCAAAGTTTAGCCATATTGTAAAAAAAATTACAGGGTTCCAC
The DNA here is from genome assembly GCA_903798115.1 of Danio jaintianensis. Lineage (NCBI taxonomy): Eukaryota > Metazoa > Chordata > Actinopteri > Cypriniformes > Danionidae > Danio > Danio jaintianensis. The sequence continues at coordinate 38,212,384 of CAIGQV010017386.1, forward strand.
ACAATTCATTGTGTTGTCCCAACACAAATTGATGGATTGAACATAAAAGAAGTGGATTGAACATAAAAAATTAAGTTGTCTCTAAAAAAAAATGTTTCAAGAATTGTTATTTACACTCATTTTAAATATGTAGTTTGAACAAGTGTAATGTAGTGAAAATTCATCATTTACGTTTCTAAATACTGCTTTGATTCAATAAGTTTGGTTGTTCTCTGATATCTACATAGTAGGTATGTTGCTTAGGCTAGTTCAAAAATGCTCCAGAAATAGTTTTATATGTTTATTTCTTTCTCTATAAAAAAACCCCAGAATCAGAAGGTCCTTATTGACCATATTTGGATCAATCAGAAAAAACCTTCCTGCAAAGCGACCTGAAAAACTATGGGCAAATGTACCAAGTGTTTTAAATGCAAACTGTGGTCATACCAAATGTTGATTTGATTTAGTTAATAAAAGTTAATTGATCAATAAAATGTGTTTATACATTATTTTTGAAAGCATCCTCATTTTACAGCTTTTTTTACACAAGTGACTTAAACTTTAAAGAGTACTGTAGCTTTGCAGGTGGGATTTTTGAAGCATCTTAGAGATGTTGCCAAAGTTCTTCTAGCTTTAGTTTGTCTCAGTTTGTTCTGTTTCTTCATGTCATTCCACACAGACTGGATGATGATCAGATCAGATCAGATCTCTGTGTGCAGCACTGGCTTTTATCAGACTCCTTGTGCAGACAATAATCTCACTGTATAATTACAATTAATGACAAAAATAATGTTTGGAAATGTGAATTGATATTTCAAACTGACATGCTACAGAAAAATATAGAAATAATCAACTTTAAACCTTTTTTTGGTGAAAATACTAGTGGCCTTTTGCACAGTGCTGTATATGTGAAATTTAATAGTCTTTGCTGGGCAAGTTGCCACAGTATATATCGTAATAAGTTTGTTGATATTCTGTATTAGCATTTATAATACTTGGTCGACACTGAAACTTCTTACCTAAAGATTAAAGATGCCTTTTTTTTCACACAGCAATAATTAAATCTGCTTTTTCCAGTTATGCTCAGCATATATGCAATGTTTGCATTAAATATATTTTAATGGAATATTGTACATGTTTTATACCCGATTGATATTGTGTTTTATTTGGTTTGTCTTGGTGTTATGGAGCATATTTTGCCTCCATTTTTGTTTTGTGATGTCTGTCTTTGACCAGAATTCCCTTGTAGAAGAGGCCTTGTATCTAATTGGGAGTTTCCTGGATGTATACATTTAATTAAAAAAAATGTATTCCTGCAGTAACAGCCGTGTGTTCGATAAAGTGTGTTGTTTTTGTAGGTGGAGGATGCTCTGTCTTACCTGGACCAGGTGAAGCTCCAGTTTGGCAATCAGCCACAGGTCTACAATGACTTCCTGGATATTATGAAAGAGTTTAAATCTCAGAGGTGAGGTTTTTTTTCAGATGTAGGAGAACAAAAATTTATTTTTATATTTAATTGTGTGTTTTGAAAGCCTTAAAGCTTTTCAGTGAACTAAGGTTAAATCTTTTGTATATTTATTGTTCAGCATTTAACATCATGAGGATCAGCATTTTGAGTTTATTTTGTGAAAATTACCTTTTTGATTAAGATGGTCAAAGTTTTAAATATTTAGCTTGTTATGCCTAATAATATATTGTGAGATATATTTTTCCCATGATAAAAAGCTGATTTCTCAGCATCATTACTTCAGTCTTTAGTGTCAAATAGTCATGTTAAAATAGTGATTAGATTAATAATTCATTACACTTCATGCTCTCTTTGTCTCTCGTTTGCATTCTGCAGTATTGACACCCCAGGCGTAATCAGCAGGGTGTCACAGCTCTTTAAGGGTCACCCCGATCTCATTATGGGGTTCAACACGTTTCTTCCACCGGGATACAAGATTGAAGTTCAGACCAATGACCTGGTTAACGTGACTACACCCGGTCAGATCCACCACATCACGCCTCACGGCATCTCCGTGCAGAACATCCCCATCGTGCTGCCTCCACCGCCCTCACAGCAGCAGAACCAGATCACCACAAACCCTCCCAATCTGGCAACCACACCTCCTGCTCAACCTGCACCCAAAACCAAGGTAATCAATTGGACTTATTGATTGTTGATACTTGTTGAAAATATTGACTTCTTAATTTTATTAGATTTTGATTAATGTTCAGATTTAATCTATGCTGTTATCAGACAATGTTTGATTAAACACTATTTGTAACTTGCATACTGATGGTACACAAATTGTTTCTTCAGTTTTTAAGTAACCATTTTTACAGCAGGGGGACATTGCTTAATTAAAATGTTAACAAAGACCTAGAGTGAGTGTGGATTCATGGGAAATGTAGTTAGGGATGCTCAAATGCAATGGGACTGATGCAGATATAATAAAGTTTGTGATTTTTATTATTTATATTATTAATATTATTATATATACAAATTATATTTCTTATGTTGACAATATTTCATTTCACTCTAATGAAGTCTATGAAAGTGATGAAATGTTAAAGGCGACCTATTATGCAAAAATCACTTTAATAAGGGGTTTAAACACAGTTGTGTGGCAACAGTCTGTGAATATAGCGTGTCTCTAATGGTAAAAAAATAATTAATTCTATTTTTTATAATCACACTTGATAAAAACAGTCTGCAGAAACACTTTGATTGACATTATCCCTTTGTACGTGTCATCAGAGGGGGAAAGCCCCGCCCATTAGTGATAATCTCTCCCTCATTAGCATAAACAGCCCTGAGTGAGAAGCAGCCGTCCGCCATTAGAGTTTTCACAGCTGCTGAAAATAATTTTGAAAAGTGGGCTGGAGCACACAATCTCATTTGAATTTAAAGCGACAGTCACCAAAATAGCACAATTTGGATCACAGCCTAAAAGAGGCAGTTTCCAAGAGTTATAAAACATTATCTGTGGAGTATTTTGAGCTGAAACTTCACATACACACTCTAGGGACGTCAGAGACTTTTTTTTTACATCTTGCATTATATGTCCCCTTTAAATGCTACTCATACAGATAAGTCTTATTTGTCGAGTTAAATTGTGTGGTACTTCAGCAATGTTTTTAATGGTCGAAATGATCATAAAAAAAGGTTTGAGTGTTGAATGATAGTCGTTAAAACGTTATTTTATGTTACCGAGCAGCTTTCTAGACACTACAACTACTATTTCCACGTTTCATCAGGACAAGCAGTTCTGTTTCCATCAATTTTTGTGCAAGTAAAATCAACATCTGAGGGTAATCGGATAAGAGATTGAGGTTACCCACAATTTGCAGTTGTTAGTTTCAATCTTTGAATATGTGTACTGTTACCCTACTAGTTAAATTCACACCATAGTAATAGTCACACTGCAACACTAAGTGTTCCCTAGGTTAAAAGGTTCATTTACTCATCCTCCACTTAAACTAGTTTCGGTTTCCTCTGTTGAGAACAAAAAGGGAGCTATATTGAAGTGCCCCGAAAGCAGCAGCCGTTGACTTCCATAGTATTTTTTTGTTTCTACTATGAATGTCAATGGCTGCTTTTTTCTACATTGTTCAGTATATGTTTAGAACCACTTGAATGTGAGAAAATGGTGAGAAAATGTTCAATTTTTGTGGTAATTGGGACATATGCACGCAAACCTTTGTTTTTCAGTCAGCCAGCCATTACACAACTGTTGCGTCATTACAAAATCGCCACGTTTAAGATCTGATTTCTTTAAAAATCAGTGATCTTCACTGCCTGATAGATATACGATATAAAGTGGGTCTCAGACCGGGCAAGAAGCACTGCATTAAATTTAATTGTTCCACGCCACATCTTTAAAATATGTACATTTATTTTACCTCAGTATTTTCAATGGAGTTTCTGTGCTAGTCTGCTGCTACTGACGACGCTAGTGTTTACACTGTCTTTCATCTTACAATTGTTTAAGATTGTACAGTTTTACAATTGAACCACTAAATGAATGCTTAAGTCTATTTAACTGATTGTATTTTAATTACATTACAACATCGATGCTGTAAAAGGAACCTTATGAAATTGAAAATAGTCACATTAACCTTTCACCAGAAGTTTAGCGTTGCCTAAAAAACATATAAAGTTGTGCATATAAACCCACTGTACCTTTTAATGTTCAATCAGGTTTACTCATGTTTCTCATTTTTCTCTCCAGCCGCTGCAGTCTCCGGTTTTGACTCCGAGCAGTCATCCCAATCCGTCCATCCCTCCATACGCGTCTCCGCGTTCGCCACCGCTGCAGCCCAACACCCCCGTCAGCAGCATGCCCACCGCCCCACCACTGCAGAACAACCAGCCTGTGGAGTTCAACCACGCCATCAACTACGTCAACAAGATCAAGAACCGCTTCCAGGGCCAGCCCAACATATACAAATCCTTCCTTGAGATCCTGCACAAGTACCAGGTTAGGGAAGACACTTAGAGGGGCAGTTCACCCAAATAAAATCACATTTATGCACTCTTGAGTGTTTTCTGACCTGTTAAGTTTTTATTCTGTTGAACATATGTATATATTTTTTGTTTTTATATATTTTTAAATACAAAAACAGTACAAAGGAAATCAACCAGTATAAACATAGCAACCCCGACAGTAAATAAGAAAATTAAACAAATAAAATAAGTTAAAGTCAAAAAAGTTAAAGTTTATTTTTTTTTCAAGCCATTTTGGTGTTGGTGGTGAAGAGAGACTCACTTACACAATTGTAAAGCGCTTTGGGTATATGGCCAAACATTAATGCACTATATAAAAGATAAAGCAGCATAAGTTGTTTTCTTTTGCTATAATTTAATGGAAGTGAATGAGACCGGAAATATCAACACATTTAAGTTACAGTGATCATGCCACACTTGCGTGAAAGATTCAGGAAATTCAGCTTTTTAGTCAGTGAAAATAATGTCTAATAAATGTCTTGTTTCGTTAATCAGAAGGAGCAGCGTAACGCTAAAGAAGCTGGCGGCAGCTACACCCCGGTTCTGACTGAACAGGAGGTTTATGCTGAGGTTGCCCAACTTTTCAAAAACCAGGAGGATCTGCTCTCCGAGTTTGGACAGTTCCTTCCGGACGCCAACAGCACTGTGGTGAGTTTGGCTCCTTCCCACTTATTGATGCATGACTCTATTAGGGTCCGTCCACTTTCTCTGCACAGGACACAGTATAATTAAAACTGCCAAAGAAATATGTAACTATTTAACTTTTTTTATTTTTTCAATAGGCTTATTTTATATGGAGGACGAAACCTGCAAAAACAATAAATAAATAAATAAATCCATCCACAAATTCCTGCAAAAATAAATATATAAGTAGTTAATAGTGCAGGCAGATGGATAAGTAAATAAATAACATGAATGTTGGGAGAATAAGAAAATGCTAAACTTTTCTAACGATCAACCAATGATTGCATAAATTCTGATGATTGACACCCTCTCATTAGCATGTTGAGCTGAGGAAAAGTAAATACTGAACTAGGTTAAAAAAAAAATAAGGGGGGGAATCAATTTTCAGTTTAGCATTTTTAATTTATTTTTTATTCCCCCACATTTCTGTGATTTTATTTAATTATTTATATGCCATCACTATTAATTATTTAATTATGCAGGAATTTGTGGATTTTTATATACATTTATTTATTTGCTTATTTATTTGTTTTATTTAAGAATTTATTTACTCATTTGTTTTATTTATGGATTTATTTACTCATTTATTTATTTATTGTTTTTGCAGGTTTTGTCATCCATAATTTTACAACTCCCTTAAAGTTAAACAGTTGAGTTTTACAATTTTTGAGTCCAATCAGTCGATCTCCGGGTCTGGTGGAAGCACTTTTAGCTTAGCTTATCTTATCTTAGCATAGATCATTGAATCAGATTAGACCATTAGCATCTGGTTGTAAAATGACCAAAGAGTTACGATAATCTTTGATCATTTTAAAACTCTCCTGCAATACTTTTCTCATTGCACATCTTTGATTGATCAACTTATCAGTACAGCATCGTGGTTGTATAAAAAAAGCATATTTGTTTGATTAGTAATCTCAGAGCTCTCAACAGGTCTGTCTTTAAAGCTTTATCAGTCATTGTTAAAAAATCCTTTATGAGGATTATGGGTATATTAGGATTATGATATGTTTCCCTATGGAGAAAATTAATGATGTATTTACCTTGTAAACGGCTTCTTTACTCCAGTTTTAATGAAACTCTTTGAATCAAATACAAAACTTCAAGAACGCTCTGTAACTGCTAACATCCTAGTGTTAAGGGTAAGTTTAATTGATGCATAGTCACAATTTATTTTGGTCAGTCACACTTTTGCATTTTTTTAAAAATTGCAACACAGATGTTTCTGTATTTACTGGAGCTTAAGTCACCTCTGACCAAGTGTTAATGAGGTAAAATTGCATTGTAGAGAAGAAAATATACAGAAAAATTGCAATGGAATATGAAGTTGCTTAAGATTATAAAACTCAAAGTATAGATTAGATTTTACTTGTCAGAACAGTATATTTATAACCTTGCTTACAATGCAAACTTAACTCACACATGCACTATTTAGTTTGCACTAAACCAGGCATAAACAAAAAAACGGCATAAACAATAGACACCCATATTTATTGTTAAAGTTATGCATTTATATTTTTATTGTATGATCATTATTATTGTTATTATTTTGTTCCTCATTCATTTTATAAACCGTGCAGACAGTAAATGAGGATGAATCTTTCAGAGATATACTTTGGGTTTGAGTTGCAGCATGTTAAAATATTTAAAATTATAAAATAAAAATGTTTAAAAATAAAATAAAACAAAAAAGCAAATTAAATTCTGTTGAACACGGCCAATAAAAATCTGAAATGTTTCCTTAGCAGCTAGCAGGGATAAGGTTTTGTGTATATATATATATATTTTTTATTATTTGAAATGCTTCTTGTTTAATTCTATAATAACCCTTCATTTGAATTGTCTTTAGCTGCTGGGCAAGACGACAGCGGAGAAAGCCGAATCTGTGCGTAATGATCATGGAGGAACGGTAAAGAAGCCGCAGCTCAATAACAAGCAGAGGCCCAATCAGAACGGCTGTCAGATACGCAAACACTCAACAACAGCCATCACACCACCTGTAAAGGTAGCACTAAAAGATTAATAGCAAAATATCAATACATTTCAATACGTTTAACTGATTTCAAAGTATTCCTTAACCCTTGTGTACTTTTCAAATTGACTACCCTTTCGTTATGTTTGTGGCTGCCCCATTGACTTCCATTATAATGAAGCTTTTGTATGGAGTTTTATGGAGTAAAATCGATGATTATAGTGTGTGTGCATAAATACACTAATGCCGAGTTCAGACTGCAGGATTTTTAAAGTAGTGGCATCACAGATGTTTTCACACTGCATGACTATCTGGGGCAGCATTTCATCGCTGCTTTGTTTACACTGCAAGATGGATCGACGACAGGGGGTTTCACACTGCATGACTTTACAATAGGAGAATCGCAGACAACTTTGTCTCAGTCCACAAACTATGTCTCACAACCAAACACACGCGAGAAGTGACATGGAAACAACGTGAGGTCATGTAGTATATCTTTAGTTTTTAACTACATAATGCGAAAGAAGCCTTTAGTGGGGTAGAAAATGTACTTATTTTGCTCACCTGACCTTTGAAGGGAATTAACAATTTCTCTTCAACTTTTTTCTTTTTCGACCCGGTTGTGGTATTGCTCAGATGACATGTCAAACAGACACGGATGCTCCTGCCAAATTTACACTAGTTTTTCCTCCATTTCCTGGGTCCAAATAGACTGAAAAGAAGCCCTTTTAACTTCTCCCCCAGATGCTCATACTAGTGGATGCTGCTCTCTCATTGGCTGTAGGTGATCGCCGATTTCACACGCCATGATTTGAATATCTGACAGGTGTCGGCGACTCATCGGCGATTCTCTCAGATCGCGTCTTTGATAGTTCACACTCTGTGATTGTTACTCATGTGAATGAGCACCGATTTGCCGTTGAATTCAGGCAATTGTCTGCGATTTCTCAAAATCTGTCGGCGAGTCAAAATCGGGGCTAAAGTCATGCAGTCTGAACTCGGCATTACTATGTTTACTGTGTTCTGAGAGCTGAGCTGCTTATTTAGATTTTTCTCACACACACACACACACACACACACACACACACACACACACACACACACACACACACACACACACACTAAAACGAAGCTTTTTTTTGCACTGCAACTGATGATCAACAGTAAAAGTTACAAATTGTACCTCTTCCTAACAGGGAAAACCAGCAACACTCAAGAATGCATGATTATATGGTGTCATGGCTTAGCAATCAAAAATGTGATTTATAATGGAAGTCAATGGGGCAAAAACAGCCACCAACATAATGAAAGGGTAGGCAATTTGAGTGTATTGAGTTTTTGAAAATTTTCAAAGCGTTTTCCCAAAAAATGTGTCAAAATAAGGTTTGTCACCAACAATCATCCTATTTGCTGAAACACAGAGAAAGTTTTGGCCAAATTAACACTCATAATCACCCCAGAGTGGATGAAATCCCCAACAGCACACAAGGGTTAAGCCACTGTTTTGCTTACTGATAAAAACAATTTATTAATATTAGGTGGTATTGTTATTTTTAAAAATAACATTGTTCTTTTTTTTATTGTATGATACTTACATTTTTTTTTTTCTTTTTACAGAAAAAGTTCAAGTTAATGAACATAAAAGATTCATCTGGAGCAGAGGCTGGCAAACACGGCGGAGGAACAGAGTCTCTTTTCTTCGAAAAAGTGAGTTGCTTTGGTTTGGTTGTTGATGTTTTGTCTGAAAAATTTATATTTGCATTGTTAAGTGTTATTGTTGGTGTGTTTGTAGGTGCGAAAAGTTTTACGCAGCGCTGAGGCCTATGACAACTTCCTCCGGTGCCTGGTCATCTTTAATGAGGAGATCATTTCCCGTGCTGAGCTGGTGCAACTTGTGGTTCCTTTCCTTGGGTAAGGCTAGTTTAAAGTTTGTTTGTTTATTTAATTGATTTATGGTTTACAAAATAAGCCAGCATTTGTCTAGCAGTTATGTTTGTTTTTATTTGTACTTAATTAATTAATTAATTTATTTATTTATTCAAAACTGGCACAAATTTGTATTTTGCATTTGATATTATTATTATTATTATTATTATTATTATTATTATTAAAACAATTTTTTTATTTTTTTTTATGTATTTGTATTTAATAAAATTTTATTTTAACAGTTTTTTATTGACAAAGTAATTTGATAATAAATAATATAACGCATAAACCTGTAAAATAATTCATTTATTCAAAACTGACACAAATTAGTATATTTACATTTTGTTATATTCTGTTGTTGTTGTTGTTGTTATTATTTAGATTAGTTTAGATAATTTTTATTTATTTTATCTGTGATTTTTTACATTTTAAATTTGATAATAATAACAATAATAGTAATAATACTGTACATAACACAAAACTGTTTAGTAATACATTTATTTATTTATTCTATTTATTTATTTATTCTAGCTGGCACAAATTTATATTTTTACATTTGATATATGTTATTATTATTATTTACATTTTATGTTATTATGTTGTTGTTATTATTATTATTATTATTATTATTATTATAAAAAAAATTATATCTAATTTCTATTTTATTTTTTTCAGTTTTTTTTACTTTTTATATTTTTTATTTGATAATAAACAATACTCTACATAACACATAATACTGTTAAATAATACATTAATTTATTCAAAACTGACAAATTTGCATATTTACATTCAATATTATTATTTACATTTATTTATATTTTATTTGTTTTATCTGTGATTTTTATTTATTTATTTTTTATTGACTTAAAATATACACTACATAACACACACAACTGTTAAGTAATACATTTGTTTTTTCTATTTATTTATTTATTCTAGCTGGCACAAATTTATATATTTACATTTGATATATTATTATTATTATTATTATTATTATTATTTACATTTTTTATTTAATTTAGAGTTTCATGAATTGTGTTTTTTTTTTTTTTTTTTTTTTTTTTTTTTACTTTTTATTTGATAATAAACAATACTCTACATAATACTGTTAAATACATTTATTTATTCAAAACTGACACAAATTTGCATATTTACATTCGATAAGATGTTATTATGTATATTTATTTATATTTAATTACATTTTTTAATTTATTTTAACTGTGATTTTAATTTGAGAATTAAATTAGCAGTTGTAGTTTTGTGTTTGTACATTTTTTTATAAATCTCATGTTTAGTTTAATTTATTTAAATTGATTTCAATTTAATAAAATCAATAAAATACAATAACCATTTTTCAGTAGTGAGATTTTGACTTAATAATATAAACAACTTGATTTACTGTTTGTTTTTTTGGCAAATAGTTTATTTAATTATTTATTTTCTGTATTTATTTTATTGATTGATTGATTGATGTCAAAGCTGCTCCAATATCTTATTTTACAGTAGCAGGTTTATGTTTTTACATTCTTCCCATTAATTTTTTTTCCCCAGCAAATTTCCTGAGCTGTTCACTTGGTTTAAGAACTTCCTTGGATATAAGGAGATGTCACACCTGGAGACGTACCCGAAGGAAAGAGCCACTGAAGGAATTGCCATGGAAATCGACTACGCTTCCTGCAAGCGTCTGGGCTCCAGTTACCGAGCGTTACCCAAAAGCTACCAGCTGCCCAAATGCACAGGCAGAACAGCGCTCTGTAAAGAGGTACCAGAAGATTTAGCAACCGCTGCTTTACACAAAACCCATCAAACTTGCATTAAATATATTTATTTATTAGAGATCAACCGGCCAGAAATCAGAGCAGTTTATTTTTTTTTATTATTATTTATTTATTTTTTGTGTTTGTTTTTTTCATTTTTTTTGCATTTATTTATTTGTTTTGTTTAGTTTTTTGTTTTGTTGTTGTTTTTGTTTTGTGTTTTTGTTTTTTCATTTTTGTTTTGTTTAGTTTTTTGTTGTTTTGTGTGTTTGTTTTTATTTTGGTGTTTTTTATTTATTTTATTTTGCTTTTTTTTCCATTTTTGTTTAATTTAGTTTTGTGTGTTTGTTTGTTTTTCATTTTTGTTTAATTTTTTTTTTTTTGTGTGTGTTTTCTGTGTTTTGCATTGTGTTTTGCATGTGCATTTGTTGTTTTTCGTTTAGTTTTGTGTTTTTTCATTTTTGTTGTGTTGTTTTTGTGTTTTTTTTTTTTTTTCATTTTTGTTTAATTTAGTTTTGTGTGTTTGTTTGTTTTTGATTTTTGTTTAATTTTTGGTTTGGCTTTTTTTGTTTTGTTTGTGGGTTTTTTGTGTTTTCTGTGTTTTGCATTGTGTTTTGCATGTGCATTTGTTATTTTTCGTTTAGTTTAGTTTTGTTTTTTCAGTTTTGTTTAGTTTTGTGTTTTTGTGTTTGTTTGATTTTTTTTCTTTAGTTTAGTTTTGTTGTGTTATTTTTTCAGTTTTGTTTATTTTTGTTAGTGTTTAGTTTTTTGTGTGTTTTTGCGTTATTTTGCATTTATTTATTTTTGTTAGTTTTTTTGTTTAGTTTTTTTATTTTGCTTTGTTTTTCATTTATAATTTTTTTTTTTTTTTTTTTTTTTTTTTTTTTTTTAATAATGATAATGATAATAATAATAATAATAATAGTAATATATATATATATATATATATTATAATATTTTAAGACCTAATTTGAAGACTTATTTTCTTATTTTTAGGTGCTGAATGATACCTGGGTTTCGTTCCCCTCCTGGTCTGAGGACTCCACCTTTGTGAGCTCCAAGAAGACTCAGTATGAAGAGCACATGTATAGATGTGAGGACGAGCGCTTCGAGGTCAGTCTCCACACGCTTGCTTTGTTTACCGTCTTCACTTGCTGCTCTTGTGATTTGGTTGTGATTTTGGTCTTACTAATGCTGTTCTAGCTGGACGTGGTGCTGGAAACCAACTTGGCCACCATCCGCGTGCTGGAGGCCACGCAAAAGAAGCTTTCTCGAATGTCAGCCGAGGAACAGGCCAAATTCAGACTGGACAACACTCTGGGTGGCTGCTCCGAGATCATCCATAGGAAAGCCATACAGAGGATATACGGAGACAAAGCTCCCGACATCATAGACGGACTGAAGAAGAACCCGGCGGCTTCTGTTCCCATCGTTCTCAAGAGGTTAGAAAGGGGTTCATGACAAATTTACCCTTGTTGTTTTTCTGAAGAAATTATGAAAAATTCAGATTTATTAATTATGTTTTAAAAATCGATTTAGTTTAAAATTATGGATTATCTAAATTAACAGTTTTTTTGTTTTTTTTGCTAATAAAGGTGGCAACACCAAAAGCTGCAAAAATATCAGATTTATTCACTCGAATAGAAGCTAGCAGCGTGTTCTTTTTAAGTCAATAAATTAGATATTTTTTGCAGGTTTTGGTGTTGCCACATTTTCATATATAGTTGCGTTTTTTTTTTTTTTGGGCTGAGCACCCAGATTGATGTGCATTCTTTGATTAAATTATTTTTGTATAATAATAATAATAAAAATGTAGTATTGTAGTAAATGTTTTTAGTTGACCAGTGGGCTCTTTCAGTATTATTTTTGTGTACTTGGTTATTTTGTTTTGTATTATTTTATTTCATTTAGTTTTATTCTATTTAAATACAAATTCAAATTTTCTAAATTTATTTTAACCACTTTTTTTTTACAAAAATATAACAAACTACCAAATATGGTATGATATTGGCTTTTTTAAATATATATATATTTTTAACAATATTTGTTTTTCTTTCCATTTATCTAGATAGCACCTTTTTGAAATATATATGTGCTGAGCAAAAAAAAATATTATTATTATTATTATTAATAATATGGACCCTTTTCACATTTCCGGGTTTCTCAGTAGCGGAAGTCGTCATAGTTGGGTAAACTTAGAGCGCAGTGAATGGGAGAGTACAACAAATAATTTTTTACAATCCTATTTGCTGAAATAATAAAAGAAAACTCCACAGTGGTGTTATCAAGACTTTCAGAAAAAGGAAAAAATTGTGTGAGACTGATAACAGCAGCCAGAAGAGAGAATAACGTCAAATTTACTGTCCTGCCCATAGACGTTGCATTAGAAACATAAGTGGTAATTCATTTTTTTGTAATTTGATGCAAAGATGATATAATACATGCATAAATAAATGTTCATATGTTGTTTTTGTTTTTTGTTTTTTTATCAAAATATTAAAAACTTCCAACGATTAACTAACATGCTGAAACGCGTCATAAGCAGCTTGTGAAAAGGGTTCATTATTATTCTAACTTTAACGACCATTACATGTCCGTCATCTCACTATTCAGGCTAAAGCTGAAGGAAGAAGAGTGGCGTGAAGCTCAAAGGGGCTTTAACAAGATCTGGAGGGAGCAGAACGAGAAATACTATCTGAAATCTCTGGACCATCAAGGCATTAACTTCAAACAGAATGACACTAAAGTGCTGCGCTCCAAAACACTCCTCAATGAGATCGAGAGCATCTTTGATGAGGTGAGACGCTCTTTATTATCTGGAGCAAGTTGAAAAGCTTTGTGTTCCCACGGAAGCCATGTGATATAGTGATTCGATCTGATTTTTCATGGGCCATTTAGATTGCAGATTTTCCTTACATGCAAATTTTCCAGTTTTGATATTGATTTTGTTTTTCTTTTTTTATTTTAAATAAATGTAATTATGGGCGACGCGGTGGCGCAGTGGGTAGCGCTCTCGCCTCACAGCAAGAAGGTTGCTGGTTCGAGCCTCGGCTGGGTCAGTTGGCATTTCTGTGTGGAGTTTGCTTGTTCTCCCCGCGTATTATATGTGTGAATAAGAATGTATGGGTGTTTCCCAGTGATGGGTTGCAGCTGGAAGGCCATCCTTACATAAACATATGCTGGATAAGTTGGCGGTTCATTCCGCTGTGGCGACCCCTGATTAATAAAGGGACTAAGCCGAAAAGAAAATGAATGAATAAATGTAATTATACATTTTCTGAATAAAAAATTAAAAACCTAATGATTTAACTTTACCTATATGAAATTATGCTACGTAAAAACATAGGTGTACAAATAAAAACAATAGACAAGCTTGAAATTAATCTTGATTAATGGGGAAAATTTCTAAATTTCTGTGACCCACAATGTTAGCAAACATGTAACAAGATAATAGTTAAGGCTATGATATTAGCAACGCCTCCTCCCCCCCCCCCCCCCCCCATTTATTTATTGTATTTATTTATTTTGTATTGTTCTGCTTTTATGTTAATGCTCTGTATTTGATATTCATGTGCATTATTTGAAATAAGAAAAATCAATAAAAAGTTCAAATCATAAAAAAAAAACAATAGACAAGCTGACTAAAACTGCACATGCAGTTTATGTCTGTAGATGGCGCTTGTATAACAGCAGGAATAGCAGCCTTTTTTTAGTGTGCTATAATTTTATATGCATCATACAGAAAAAATGCCGTCTGACATCTGAAAACAATAGGTTCTCCATATGTATGCTTTAATAAAATATTTAGGCTTTTCTTTCAATCTTTCTAACAAAAAAAAGGATTTAAATACATTGATGCTTGTATAATATAAACTAAATAGATGGCCAAATATTGTTTTGTCAACTTTTGTTAATGACAAATAGATTTTATTTTTTAATAACATAGTAATAACAATACAAATAACTGATCCCAATAACTAATACTACTAACAATAGTATTAAAATGCGACTATGCAAATTTAGACCAACACCACAACAACAACATAAACTAATAAAGAAATGCAAATGTAAAACTTAAATAAATAAATAAATGGTTAAAACAAGCAATGTTGTAATGTAAAAATTAATAACAGTAAACATACATAATTTTGAAAACATCACAAATGTTAATGCAGAATTGTGTTTTTCGGTGGTGTTTGGCCATTCTTGTAAATATATATATATATATATATA
>CAIGQV010017386.1:38283794-38300585 GCA_903798115.1 Danio jaintianensis
TTGTCTTATATATATATATATATATATATATATATATATATATATATATATATATATATATATATATATATGTATGTATGTATGTGTGCGTGGTACTATCCCAATCACTGTTCTCCAAGGGTCGATAAATACCAGAATCTAATGGATAAGGAATATGGAAGAACAATATCTACTGAAGCTAGTATATTTTAAAAAGATGTTGTTACCTAAAGAAATGCAGCAGCACCACAATAACAATCACTAGTAGATAATGAATAAGCACTGGTAATAGTAGCATGAAACTACAGACTAGTAAGTTCTATAGATGTTTCTCACTCTTTCTGCAGCTCCAGGAACCTCCTGCGCCGCTCGCCCTGCTCCAGCACGCTGTATTTGCTCTTGTACTGCGCCAGGCGGGGATGAGGAGCAGATGTGCTGTTTATTTCTCTGGACACCGAGAAACTGCCGGACAGAGCCTCGGTCAGAGCCTCCATGGCGGACCTGTGACAACATACAGACGAGCTCAGAACATCCCGACACACTCACACATGCGATTAAATGCGTCTGTTGTGTATTCAGAAACAATGAGATACTTCAGAAGTAAACACAAATCACTTAAATAGATACATACAAATGACTAACATCACATAAATAGATAAACACAATGCAAACTCTGGCATGTGACGTAACTTACGGATAAGCAGACTGCAGGCAGAGAGAGAAAGTAAAAACGTGATCACAATCCCATGCGAGCTGCTCTAAAGTTCTTTACCCATCGTGATTTATTAGAGTCAAAATGAATCGGACGAATGAAATACACAAACTCTTGTGCGGACAGACACAAACACGTTTCAAACGCAATGGCGCGCTGACGTCATCACGCCTCAACGCGGCCGACCGAAATTCGTCGCGGAGTTTGATGCCGCATTTATCTCAAAATGTCTTTAAAAAAATATCTGATTCTGTAAGAGAATTAAATTAAGTCCTGACCAGGTCGGACCAATCGATTTTTTTTTTTACATTTACTTTCTGCCCCTCCAATAATATTTTAAATTATTGTTAAAATATTGTAAAAATGTTTAAATTGATAAATGTCATAATACAAAAATTATTCAATATTTACTTTCTCCCCCTCTAATAATATTTTAATGTAGTTAAAATGTAAAAAAGTAAATGTTATAGTACAAAAATACGCCTCCAAAAATAATATATATATAATTGTTAAAATGTAAAAAATGAATGTCATAATATAAAAATACATGTCCAAAAATAATATTTAAAGGTAAAAAAAAATCATATCTATGTCGTTGTAATATAAAAATATGTAACTGTGTAAGTTACAAAGCAAATAAAAAACTGTATAAAATATATACCGCATAGAATAAGCTATTTTTCTAAGCGGTGATCAGGATGGACTAATCACAGCCGGCTGATTGATTATCAATATACAGATATAAGCATATTATATTTTAAATGTGTATTCTCCAGTGTAAATTTCCTTCGAGTTTTTTTTTAAATGTAATAATGATTTGAACACTTTATTTACAAATGTAGAATATATTTATAAATAAATTCTTTATATTTTCTAATCAGTTTATAACCCTCAAAATATATATATTCAAATGAGATTCTGGTGGATTTAGATTTGTTAGAAAAATGTCAATCCCTGTAACCACAAAACTTTATAGACTAGCTTTTTTATTTATTTATTTTTTCTATTGTGAAATATGTCAGGGTTTCTGCAGGTTTCTTCAAGCTTTTTAAGACCCTTTTAAGACCATTAAGATTGAAATTTTAGACTTATACAGGGTTTAAACACTAATGGCCTAGTTACTTCTGTAAATAGTGTTTCTATTAATAAAAGGTAAAGGGATGTGTTGCTTTAGTTTCCCTGATTAGGGAATTTAATTTGGAGAATTTGCTGTAAAAATGTCTAACTGCTGCTGTGAATTGTGAATCTCTTTGCAATAAAAAACTTAAATATAAAAAAGTTTTGAGATGGATTATTGATAATTGTGTGTCGACCTGATTGGGTAGCTTTACTTGCACATAGAATTTAGTTTTTGAAATTTAAGACATCTAAAGACTTTTTAAGACCCCGCAAACCGTACAAACTTAAATGGAGTTAACAAAGGTTTTGCAGCCTCCCTTTGCCTCCTTAACCAATCACCTACTGCCTAAAACGTATTTAAGGCAGACCAGCCCTCTAGCACTGTTCTTCTCGTTCTCTCGAACCCACCCTCCCTCCCTCTATTTCCTTGCTTCCCATTAACAATCCTATAACCCTATCTTCTCTCCTAGGTTGATTTGGGGGGTCCAATCACTCTACCAAAATATTACAGAGACGGTACCCCCACTCTGAGTCTCTGGGCATCATCGTAGGACGCCCAATCAACCTACCTACCTGTTCACTGTTTATCCTCTTACTTCCGTTCCCCTTCACCCACTGTTCCCTTACCATCCCTTTCATCCCTACAATAAAGTCTAGCTCAAAGTGTGGCGTGGTCCATGCGGGTGAATATAAACATATACATATCACAACAATTTTGAAAAAATTAATAAAGCAAAATAAAAAAGAGAGAAAGTATATTAACAGTATACAATCAAAGTATAAACAGTTGCCAGGGGTAAAAAAAATAAATAAATAAATAAATAAATATATAAAATAAGAATAAAAAAATAAAAATTAACCAAATGAAATGAACATAATGCTTCATGTTTTTTTTTTTTTTTTTTTTTAGCTTTTCTGTTTCTAATGTTACACAATATAATACTATAGTGTTTAATCTCTTTTATAACATGTTCACAATCTGGCTTAGCTTTAGCCCACTAGCTAGTGGAGTGTTTTGAGGGTTGTTGCTAGATCAGATAAGGTTGCGGCCGGAAGCTAACAAGAATTATTTATATTATTTATTAAATTTCCCATTTATTGTATTTTATTAACGTCTACCTCTACCCCAACCCTAAACCCAACCTTCACAGTACTGTAAAAATATTAATTATTGTTATACAGTGTTACAAAAATGATGCTATAATGATGTGCGTATCCGCAGCTGTATCCTATAGACTTTACCTGATTGTTTTGAGTTTACTAGCAACTGACAACAGTTTAAATCCGCCGGTCGGTTGTGTTGTTGACCGCCGAGTGGCGCCACAAACGCGATTGTTTTTACCTCAGAGCCAAACTGCGCTGCTCTCATTGTTCGATCGTCACGTCATGGAAAGAGTTACTGCGTTTCTGCTTAAAGTTAAGAAATACTTCAGCAAAAACTCTTCACTGGCCTGTTGAATCACATCTCGAAGGAAATACTACGACTTCACCGCGATCTGAAGCGGATCTGTGGATTATAAAGCTGCTTTAGATGAACTTTTCTTCTTCTTTTGTTGGCGGAATGCACTGGATGCGTTTATTTCCCATCCGAAATGTTTTCATCTGGAATTTAGGTTAACCGGAATTGCAAAACAGCTGTTTGTGTTTGTTTTTACCATACTTTACACCATGCAAGATGGCTAAAACTATCACATAGTTATGAGGAAGCCCTGAACTGAATGCGTTTGCCGGTGTCTCACATCTGCTGGACGGGATTTGTGGATTTATGGGTTTATTTGTTTTTTTTGCGGTTGAAGATTCTGGTTTTGCGGAATAATGAAACGGCATAAATTAAGGCAAGTTTGGAGAATAACAACAACCCGACAAGGGGATTCCAACATGTAACACTTCATTTACAAATGTAGAATATTGGATATTATAATCTCATTTGTAGTTAGCATCTCTAAAAAACTCTATCTACTATAAGATTATTTGTTAACAAACTACTAGTTTAGTTTAAAAGTGCTATGAATACATTAACAACCGGTGCTGTACTGTACCTCAAGTTTACTTTTAAGTTATCTTTGTTTTGCTTTGATCTAATATGAGGTAAGGGGGACTTATTTTTGTGCACATTTTTGCTGGCAAACGTTACAAAAATGTCCCTGAGAGCCAAAGCCCTCTACACTTTCCAAAGCGAGAACAAGGAGGAGATCAACATCCAGGAGAATGAGGAGCTGGTGATTTTTGATGAAAACTCAGTGGACGGCTGGTTGCAAGGTGAAAACAGCCGAGGAGAGCGAGGTCTGTTCCCGGCCTCATATGTCCATATTATTCGACGCAGATCTGGATCCAACCTGACGGATCAATCCTTCAGCTCACCTGGAAGTTCTCCTGGAAAAGATTTATCATATATCAACACACCCTCCACAACCCTGCCTAGCGACGACGATGATGATTGGGACGACTGGGATGAAACTTCGACAGTCGTTGAGGATGAAGACCTTCGAAGAGGAGCCAATGGACATTCCCAAAACCAATATTCCAACCCAAACGTCCACTACCGCAGCAAGCCTTACATGGACCGCCAGGACAGCATGTCCAGCAACAGAAAGGGTAGTATGGTTGGCAGGAACTTGAATCGATTCTCCAGCTTTGTGCGTTCAGGCGTGGAAGCCTTCATACTTGGCGACGTTCCCATGATGGCTAAAATCGCAGAGTCTTACTCTATTGAAATGGGCCCGAGGGGCCCACAATGGATGGATAACCCTCGTCCATTCTCCTGTTCCATTGAAGACCCAACAAAACAAACCAAATTCAAAGGCATTAAGACGTACATCTCATACCGTGTGACCCCTAGTCACACCGGACGGCCTGTGTACCGACGTTATAAGCACTTTGACTGGCTCTACAACCGACTACTACACAAATTCACAGTCATCTCCGTACCGCATCTTCCAGAAAAACAAGCTACAGGACGATTCGAAGAAGACTTCATCGAGAAGCGAAAGAGGAGGCTTATTTTATGGATGGACCACATGACTAGCCATCCCGTACTGTCTCAGTATGAAGGTTTCGAACACTTTCTGATGTGCGGAGATGATAAACAGTGGAAGCTCGGGAAGAGGCGAGCGGAGAAGGATGAGATGGTCGGAGCTCATTTCATGCTAACCTTCCAGATCCCCAATGAGCATCAGGACCTTCAGGATGTCGAGGAGCGCATCGACTCCTTTAAATCGTTCGCTAAAAAGATGGATGACAGTGTGATGCAGCTTACGCACGTTGCATCGGAATTAGTCCGCAAACACCTCGGAGGATTCAGGAAGGAGTTTCAAAGGCTGGGAAATGGGTTTCAGTCCATTAGCCAATCGTTCCTGCTGGATCCCCCGTATAGTTCGGACGCCCTGAGCAATGCCATCTCACACACGGGACGCACCTACGAGAACATCGGGGAGATGTTTGCAGAACAACCCAAAAATGACCTTTTTCAGATGCTGGACAAACTGTCGCTGTACCAGGGCCTGCTGTCCAACTTTCCAGACATCATCCACCTGCAGAAAGGTAAAGTGAGCTTGGATGAGCTTAAGTTAAAGGGATAGTTCACCCAAAATTAAAAAATTCTGTCATCATTTATTCGCCCTTTACTTGTTGCAAACCTGTTTGATTTTCTTTCTTCTGTTGGACACAAAAGAAGATATTTTAAAGGAAGATGAAAACCTGTAACCATTGACTTCCATCGTATTTGTTTTGGAAGTCAGTGGTTACATGTTTACAGCTTTCTTCAAAATATCTTCTGTTGTGTTTATAAGAAACGCAAAAAGATTTATAAATACTTAAGGGTGAGTAAATAGTGAGTAGATTTTCAATTTTGGGTGAACTATCCCTTTAACTTGGAGGGAAAGTTAATCAAAAAGTAGATATTTAGAAGATATTTAAAAAATTGTCTTGGCTGCTGAGCAGAAAAACAATGAAAGTAATTGAGGTCTAAAAACTAAAACCCAAAATAACTTTTTTGGAATCTGATATAAAGTAAACTTCAAATAAAAACAAACTAAATAAGTAAAATATATATTATATCTGCCAGTTAAAGTTAAAAAGTTAGTGCATATCATTCATTTGGTTGAACCTGAAGTACAGTATAAATAAAAATGAAAAAAAAATTGATTTATTTATAATAAAAAATAAATAAAGTAACAAATAGAACAAAATAGAATAAAAATTGAACACAAATATGACATCTTTAACTAAAATTAAAATGAAAACATATAAAAAATAAAATGTAATTCAAATCAATAATAAAAACTATAATATAACTATGATAATAACATATTAGCGATATAAAAAATGCTATTCAGCTGACACATTCTTTAAAATATCTTACTATGTAACGAGGAGTAAATGATGCCTGGATTTTAAATGTTGGCTCTGGGACTGATTCATTCATTAGCGTATGCGCACATTTGTGCAGGTGGTGGAAAAGATTAGTTCCTTTTTTGAGTCTTCTATCGGGTTTGAGTCGTTCGTTCATCATGTGAAAGACAGAAGCCAATCACATGCTGTGAGAGCCAGAAAAAGATTTCATCCTTTCATATCTCGGTTTTGAGTCCTCTCTTTACATGCTGTCACGTGATAAATGAACAAATCAAAAACCCAAGACTCAAAAGGAGAACTAATAACTGGTCCTTCAGGTTCAGACTGTGTTCATTGGTTAAGCTTATAGGACTGTCTATGTCACCTGAACGAACGACTCAAATTTGAAGACATCTCAGAAGACGTGGGTTAATCATAGACAAAATACCCAGGGGTAAACAATTAATTATTATTTTCTCTTTCTTATAGCATTCTAGTTATGACTTGTTTGTAGTGTGATCAACGTTTGGGCTAGTTGTAGAAGTGTTTGGAAGCAACTCATAACATTTGAATAATTCATTCATTAATTTTCTTTTCGGCTTAGTCCCTTTATTATTCAGGGGTTGCCACAGCGGAATGAACCACCAACTTATCCAGCATATGTTTTATGCAGCAGATGCCCTTCCAGCTGTAACCTATCACTGGGAAACACCCATACACTCTCATTCACACACATACATACACTATGGACAATTTAGCTTACCCAATTCACCTATAGCGCATGTCTTTGGACTTGTGGGGTAAACCAGAGTACCCGGAGGAAACCCACGCCAACACGGGGAGAACATGCAAACTCCACACAGAAATGTCAACTGACCCAGCCGGGGCTCGAAACAGCAACCTTCTTGCTGTGAGGCGACAGCGCTACCGCGCCGCCCCATTTTAATAATATTTTAGCAAATTTAACGAAATGAATGAAATGATCGAATGTTCGAAAATGATCGAACTTCCCATCACTAATTTGAGCACTGTTGAGCTTGTTCTTAAACATCGCTGATTGGCCATTGATTACCTTCAAGGCCAATCACAATCATTTCTGTTGAGCACATGAAACACAATGGCCAATCAGCTGTGTTTAAGAATGCGCTCAAATGTTAGTGTGGAATAGATTTCTTTTTTCAATTTCAGTACTAATTGGTACTCGAGGGCGACACGGTGGCTCAGTGGTTAGCACTGTCACCTCACAGCAAGAAGGTCGCTGGTTCGAGTCCCGGCTGGGTCCCGGCCGGCTGGCATTTCTGTGTGGAGTTTGCATGTTCTCCCCGTGTTGGCGTGGGTTTCCTCCGGGTGCTCCGGTTTCCCCCACAGTCCAAAGACATGCACTATAGGTGAATTGAACAAACTAAATTGGCTGTAGCGTATGTGTGTGAATGAGTGTGTATGGATGTTTCCCAGTACTGGGTTGCAGCTGGAAGGGCATTGGCTGTGTAAAACATATGCTGGATAAGTTGGCGGTTCGTTCCGCTCCTGATAAATAAGGGACTAATCCGAAAGAAAATTGTTGAATGAATTGGTACTCGATACTTTTGAGAACCCAGTTATTCCTACACCCCTAATTTTATGTAGCCTGCTTGTTTCTAACCTACTATCTGAAATGTGGGACACACAGCTGGACTGACCCAGTGACATCATGCCTGCGAGCAGCCAATCACACATGTTGTTATTTACGAGCTGGGGCTGGTGGGCCTCACTTTGGTGGACTGGACTGAATTTTGCAGTAGATGATGTCAGATTATTCCCAAAGGTTGCAGAGTCGTTTGAAAGCTGAAAAGCGATGCGTCTGACATTTACAGACGGTTCAGAAAGAGAAATTCCCTGGCTCTCCTCCTGACAGGAAGCGGCTCTTCATTCTCAGTCTAAATCACAGGAAGTTAAGGAAATAAGTGTGATTAATCAGTGCATTTAAGCTCATGCCAACTTCCACTTTCATTATGATCCTTTTGTGGAATGTCAGAAGGATGTTAAGAATGTGTTGCTCAGACTTTACATATGCAGACATCCTGTGGCGCAGTAAATGCCAGTATTTACACTACCAGATGAGTTTTGACTGTTTTTATAGGCTTTTCAAATTTAAATAATCATTAAAATACAAACATGGTCATTAATAATTCATAACTGCAAGGTTTCAACGGGTCAAGGCATTTCTGGAATATCATGGTATTTTGAAAGGTCTATTTCACACATTGAAATTGAGTTTTAATTATTTATATAAACATATGTTACCGGCAATGTGTGAAATCCCGGTATTGCATACAATTCCTAAAAAATGTATAGAACGCCTGATGGTTTTAGGCAAAGTATGAAATATCAGTTTTTGTAAAGATTTTGCATGCTTTTCCTAGGCATTCTATTAGGCATGGGCCGGTATAAGATTCTTACGGTATGATAACCTTGGGTAAAAATATCACGGTTTCACGGTATTGTGATTACTGCTCTAAAATATATTCTTTTTAAATGTCTGGGTAAAAAAAAACTAAAACTTTTTTCTAAAACTTTGAACACAATATATTTTATTTGAAGAAACCTTTAAAGTATTTTATAACAGTAAACATGTCAGGCTGAATAATGAAAATGAATCATTGACTTCTGCTGTCTTCATTTGTTTCAAAAACACTTTTCTTTATGATTTAAAACGGCATCTTCGGATATCTTTTCTAACAAGCAAACAAAAAATGTAAATAAAGAAATCTTACACATACCTTAGGAACGGTATAGCAGAAAATTGTGGCAGTTTTAAAACCTTGACTTTTCCAAACCGCGGTATACCTTGAAAACGGTTATTGTCCCATGCCTACATTCTATACACTTCTTAGGCATTACATAGAATGACAAGTATCATTTAGGCAAAGTGTCAGAAGAGCAATCTTTAGTAACTGGTTTCGGTTAAAAAAAACAAAACAGCAATATTGTCTGTGTTGTGGAAGTGGATCCTCGTACCGGCAATACGCTGTCTTACAATAACATTCAACACTCACGTGCTTCGATCGGCATCATCAAACAACGACCCAAGCGCCACCGCCAACCTCAGTGGTGGGAAAAATTGTGGGGGTAGGCCAGTTACATACTTTGCCACTCGGCATTCTATAGAATAGAATATAAATCCGCTGCATTCTATATAAATAAGCAATCATTTCATACTTTTGACATTCGATTTTAGGCATTCTATATATTTCCTAGGCATTCTGTAGATGACTATTGTTTATACTTAGTTCGTGTTAGTAAATACATTAACTGACTTTAACTAATGAAACCTTGTTGTAAAGTGTGACCAATCAAACTTTGAATAACTTTAGTAAAAATGTAGTTGAAACCTGAATAGCTTAAGTTAAATTAGCATAAACACATTTGTTGTCGTCAAATCACTTTTTGCACTGCATGTTTACGGTTATCCCTAATCCTGAAATGTCACATTATAGATCCAAAATGCAATTTTATGTTGCTGTTTTGAACTTATTTCAACAAATCAAAAGCTACAAAATCATACAATGCTACTAAAATACCACTTTATTGAATCAATGTCATGATGATTTAGCCAATTTAATATTGAACTGACATCAATAAATCAGCTACTCTTCAATAATACTGATGCTAAATCTGCCTGCGGCTAACATAAGAAGCACAATACAGTAAACCCTATAGAATGTCTACTGTAGGAGGCATGTGTTATGTGAATTAGTTGCTGTTAGCAACTCGATTATTTAAAAAGGACATTATCCATTGTGTCTGAGCATGATCCGGTAATCATGTTACAACCGTTATAGGGTGTGGATGTGAAACTGGAGCAATCTTTCAGGGCTCTTTTCAACACACTCACACATCATATGTTTGCTCAGGGTGGGTTTTTATCAATATGAACCAATTCTGCTGAATAATGCGAGGCTAACTATATGATTTAAAGATGGTGAAATAACTTTATGAGAATGAATTTATATTGATGGCAAATCATTAATTATACATCTGGGGTCTGGATTGTGAATGCATTTCTGTTCTCCTCCACAATCTACTGACCTCACCGCGGCGCTAACCTGTTTAGCAACATTAAATCCTCATGCTGATTACAGCTCTCAAATGTCAGGGTCTCATTAAAGGTGTTGGAATCATTTTACACATACCTCACATTACATGAATCCACATACTGAACCTGACAGATTTGACTGAAACAGGTGTTCTGAAAGATCACTCCTTTTTTTTAGCTTATCGTAAATGCTCAGGCAGAACTTTTAAAAGATAAATATGTTCATTGCTTATCATCTTTAAAGTCAAAATCACCTTTGAAATCAAAATTTATACTGTTTATTTTGCTAGCTCACAGTGACTACGTTTACACGGACATCAGTAATCGGATTATTTGCCTTAATCTGAATAAAACAATATTATGATTACGGTGTTTACATGAGTTGCTTTTTGAATGTTCCTTTCATTATCCCGTTTTACATGTTCATTCATTCATTCATTTTCTTTTCGGCTTAGTCCCTTTATTAATCTGGGGTCGCCACAGCGGAATGAACCGCCAACTTATCCAGCATATCTTTTTACGCAGCGGATGCCCTTCCAGCTGCAACCCATCACTGGGAAACATCCATACACACTCATTCACACACATACACTACGGACAATTTAGCTTACCCAATTCACCTATACCGCACGTCTTTGGACTTGTGGGGGAAACCGGAGCACCCGGAGGAAACCCACGCGAACACGGGGAGAACATGCAAACTCCACACAGAAATGCCAACTGACCCAGCCGAGGCTCGAACCAGCGACCTTCTTGCTGTGAGGCGATTGTGCTACCCACTGCGCCACCGCGTCGCCCGTTTTACATGTTATAGCACATAATTCGATTAATGTCACTGCGTCATCACACTATTCATGTTTCCTCCAGAGTTTCATTTAATTTCGGGTGTTTCATTTGTAATTTTTCGACTCTTAATGCAGTTCAGCAGTTTCACTTTCATTTGGGAACATTTCATCCATGCCCCCGTGACAAACTGAGGTATTGGATGCGAGTATGAAGTAAAGACTGCTGGAAGAGTGTGGATGAAAAGAAAAAACCCTCCGCATTTCGCGATGCGGGTGTCTGTGGTCCTTTAATGACTCGGTAGATGCAGAGAATAGTGTTTAACAGCCGTGTGTGTATGGACTATCCTGTCGCAAAACACGAAATGTCCTACATGACGGTAATAGTTTGATTGCGGTGTTTACATGTCTGTACTGCACTTCAATAATGCCACAAAAATTGGCATACTCCACATGTCTTAATTCAACTTCTGTAGTTCAAATAGCATTTTTTGCATATTTCTGGCCGAACATTATGGTTAAGAAAGTAAATAGTTTCTATTTTGATACTATTTGAGTTCCTGCCATAGGTAAAAAATAAAGCATCCACAAAGGAGACAGATACTAAAACATCTGCATTGTCTTGTTTGTAATTGTTATACATTTTCATATTTCCTGGCCAACATTATGGTTAAGGATTAAAAGTGTCTATTGTGGAACTATTTGAGTTTACTATTATTGGTTTAATCCTCTGATTTGCCTGCCATAGGTAAAAAAAAAAAACACTCACAAAGACTCTAAAAGAGAAAGTAAATCATCTGCATTGTCTTGATTGTAATTGTGACACGTGAAAAAAGAGCATCTGTTTCTCTTGTGATCCGCACAACAGCACAGGGAGAGATCAAAGAGACCCAATGAACTGAGGAAAAAACAACACATGACCCGGTGAAATAATAGCAGCCCTTTCTGAGTGCGCTCCATATGCCGTTTACACGTCCCGGGCCAGAAAGCTGTAACCAGATCTGCCACGGGACGCAGGACACTTGACCTGAAGTCAGTCGACTCCCCGAATTAAAGGCTACAGAAATATTAAGTCCTCCAAAAAGCAGTGGGATACGAATTTGGCTTTTAATGCGTAAGATCCTCCCGCCTTCGAAAATAGGGAGAGAATGACAAATATGAGTAAAAACAACAGGCGTTCCAGGCCTCGGGCTATGCGAGTACGGTAGTCATAAACTCATCGGCTTGTGTGGGTGTTGGTCTGATTTTATTGCCAGTAATACACACATACGCACACACATATCAAAGTTGTGCATTTTTTGGAGTGGTTCTTGTTGCTTTTAGTTTTGAAATAAAGAGGAAGGACGTGTCAGGGCAAGATGTTGAATTCCTCTCCATATCTGAAATGGTAGCTGGAAAGGAACTGAGGCGTTCTTGTACTTCAAGCATGTCTTAAATAATCAGGAAAGCATGTGTGGATGAGCAGGAGAGACTCACAGGAGGACGGATGATCGTTTCACACCTGTCCTGTCATTGCAGAACAGCTGAGCAAAGGCCAGACTGTTAATTGCAACGTTTACTTTTTGATGCTTTAATGCCATTGCATTAGATATGTGAACCTGGACCACAATACCAGTCACAAGTGTCAGTTTTATTAATTGAGAAATAAGGTTTCCAATGATACAGGATAGGACAATATTTGATCAAGATACAACTATTTAAAAATCTGGAATCTGACAATTCAAAAAAAATCAAAACACTGAGAAAATCGCCTTTAAAGTTGGCTAAATTAACTTTATTTGTACCTGAAGGGTCCATAATGGTACCTCAAAAGTACATTTTTGGTACATTCATTCATCCATTTTCTTTTCGGCTTAGTCCCTTTATTAATCTGGGGTCGCCACAGCGGAATGAACTTATCCAGCATATGTTTTACGCAGCGGATGCCCTTCCAGTCACAACCCATCACTGGGAAACATCCATACACACTCATTCACTCACATACACTACAGACAATTTAGCTTACCCAATTCACCTACAGCGCATGTCTTTGGACTTGAGGGGGAAACCGGAGCACCCGGAGGAAACCCACATGAACACGGGGAGAACATGCAAACTCCACAAAGAAATGCCAACTGACCCACCCGAGGCTCGAACCAGCGACCTTCTTGCTGTGAGGCGATTGTGCTACCCACTGCGCCACCGCAGTTGTTAATCTAATGGCATAAAAAAAAAGCGATAATTTTGACTACCCATGATATACCCATGCAACATAATAGATTTTTTGTTGTCCATGGTCACATATTACGTCAAAAGTACTGACTTCAGTACCAATCGGTACTGAAAAAAAAAAAAAAATGACGATACCAGAATTTCCTTCTTAAATTTAGAGTGCTGTTGAGTGGATTCTTGAACGCCATTGTGTTCATACGCTCAAATGTTAGCGGGAAATTACGTTTTTAAAATTTCTGTACCGATTGGTACCTAAGTCGGTACTTTTGACAACCCTATATATCAAATTTCAAGCTAAGTAACTAAAGTACAAATGTTACCTTTTCACAAGACTGTTATGACTCGGACATCATAATCCTAAATCCTTGAAAGTTTTTAATATTTTGATTTTTAAAAAACGTATGAACATTTATATGTATTTATGAATGTATTATATCATCTTTGCGTCAAATTACAAAAAACGAATTACCACTTATGCGAGGTGTTTCTAAAGCAGCGTCTATGGGGCTGAGAGTAAATTTGATGTTATTCTCTCCTCTGGCTGCCGTCTCACACTATTTTTCCCCTTTTTCTGAAAGTCTTGATAACACCATCGTGGCATTTTTCTTTTATTATTTCAGCAAACAGGATTGTTAAAAAAATTATTTGTTGTTCTCTTCCATTCACTGCGCTCTAAGTTTACCCAACAGCCGACTTCTGCTGCTGAGAAACCCGGAAATGTGAAAAGGATCTATTATGAGCTAAAGTTAAAATTGACATAGTCACAAATAAGATAAATAGAATCGGAGGAAAATATGAGATAAAATTGTCGTTTTTATGCAACTTTTTTCCTTTACAAACACAAAAAACATAGAAGTTGCCTCTTATTCAACGTCACTGAGTTTTTAGTGTCTTTCTAAAGCAAAAACGTATGCAAAAATACAGCACAGTCTCATTTAGCTCATTTTTACACAGTCAGGTGTCTTGATTAAATAATATTTAGATTAGACAAAAGCACTTATTAATTTAAGGCCTCAGTTTTGTGCTAATGCTAAAGCTAACTCACATATTGAATTCTCTTTATGGCACTGATTGTTTGTTTTAATGGTTTTGCAGTCAAATTCATTTTAGATTAAATATATATATATATATGAGTAATGAGCTCAAATGTATATAGTTCACTCAGGCGTCCTAGTAAAAGATGTAGTATTTCACATTAGAAAGTGTCTAAATCTTAATTGTGAAAAGCACACATCTTTTTAAATTTAACATACTTCTTTTTTACTAAGAGTGTTTAGCTTGAAAAGTATGCTTGTGCGGATATGTTGGCCTCCGTTACAGTTTGTTTCTCCCCTTCTGGTGTCTGAGAATTTGCTCTGGGATAAATTGAGCTGTGACTGTTTTTCCTGTCTGAAATTCCTCCGTGTTTCCATGCCGGTGCTGTTAGAAGCATTAAACACAGCTCTGCGGCTTCAGGTCAGTTATTCTTTGTGCTATTAACATTCACTTCACCTCAAAGACTGAGAGAATGCTCTGATCCTGTTTCTGACTGCAGTTAGCATCATGCCACGCTACATTGCAGACTATGCTATTTCGTTTGTTTGTGGCATTATATTGGAATTTGTCATAATTAGTTTAATTTATAAAAATATGACAAGTTTGTTGCTGTATATCACAAGAGCTACAACAATTTTTTGCCTTAACACAGAGTAAAGTTAGATTTTGTTAGAAACGTTAGCTTTGAATGCTAATTGGTTAGTTTACTAACTGGAAACACTACAGAATGTTTACTGTTCACAATTTACTTCATTTTAAATAGCTTGAAATGTGATTTTGTAATTCAGAAGACACTATTTCACCACACAAATCTACAAGCTGTATGATTTTCTCCTCAGAAAATCATTTAGGGCTCCAAGGGAGTTAGCTTTCCATTAGAAAGCCTCTAAACTTCCCCTCAGAGTAAACAGAAGCCATATTTACTTGTGCTTTTTTAGGGAAACAAATAAACAGACGGTCACTGACCACACAAATTATAAGAGGACAGTTTATGGATGTTCAGCTTCCTCTTCTTGTTTTGCATGTTTGAAAAATACAAAACAAGAGGAATTCACTTTCTTCCCGTCATTCATGGCGTGTGTTAATGTTTAGCATGTCTATGGTACATTAGAGATGACAAATCAAATTAAACCTCACTTATAAGGTTTTGCCCTCAGAGAACAAACTGAGGAAAACCAGATGAGCTGATATGCAAGCACATTTTCAGCTCATAAGGATGATTTCTGAAGGATAATGTGACTCTGAACTGAAGGAAAGTGTGATAGATGTGAGTGCTGGACTGTGCCTGGTACTGCTGGACACTTGGTTTGTCCCTCCATTGTGGAAAACTTACCCACTGTTTATCTCATTGTTGATGAGGATTACTGTTTGTATTTACATTATTGTCAGTTCAGTACTGAACAATATTGATGAACTACACTGTAAAAGTGATTATTTACAGTACGTTACTTAAAAAAAGTTAGTAAACCCTTTGCCTTAAAAGCAACAAGTTGACTTTACTTAAAAAAGTGGGTAAACCCATCGTAACTTGGAACTGTTAAGTTGATTTAACTTAACTTAATTTTTACCCAGTATTTTAAGTAAAGTCAACTAATCGCTTTAAATCAACAGGTTTACTCACTTATTTTAAGTAAAGTCAACTAATCACTTTAAAAGCAACAGGTTTACTCACTTATTTTAAGTCAACTAATCATTTTAAAAGCAACAGGTATACTCACTAATTTTAAGTAAAGTCAACTAATCACTTTAAAAGCAACAGGTTTACTCACTTATTTTAAGTCAACTAATCATTTTAAAAGCAACATGTATACTCAGTTATTTTAAGGAAAGTCAACTAATTGTTTTAAAAGCAACAGGTTTACGCACTTATTTTAAGTAAAGTCAACTAATCGCTTTAAAAGCAACAGGTTTACTCACATATTTTAAGTAAAGTCAACTATATTTAAAAGCAACAGGTATACTCACTTATTTTTAGTCAACTAATAATTTTAAAAGCAACATGTATACTCACTTATTTTAAGTAAAGTCAACTAATCATTTTAAAAGCAACAGGTATACTCACTAATTTTAAGGAAAGTCAACTAATTGTTTTAAAAGCAACAGGTTTACGCACTTATTTTAAGTAAAGTCAACTAATCGCTTTAAAAGCAACAGGTTTCCTCACTTATTTTAAGTAAAGTCAACTATATTTAAAAGCAACATGCTTACTCACTTATTTAAGTCAACTAATTGTTTTAAAAGCAACAGGTATACTCACTAATTTTAAGGAAAGTCAACTAATTGTTTTAAAAGCAACAGGTTTACTCACTTATTTTAAGTAAAGTCAACTAATCGTTTTAAAAGGAACAGGTTTACTAACTTGTTTTAAGTGAAGTCAACTAATCGTTTTAAAAGGAACAGGTTTACTAACTTGTTTTAAGTGAAGTCAACTAATTGTTTTAAAAGCAACAGGTTTACGCACTTATTTTAAGTAAAGTCAACTAATGGCTTTAAAAGCAACAAGTTTACTCACTTATTTTAGGTAAGGTCAACTAATCGCTTTAAATCAA
>CAIGQV010017386.1:38305011-38315148 GCA_903798115.1 Danio jaintianensis
TGGTCTGAAAACCTGTTTATGTGTGGTGCTGAGTTGCTCCGCCCACAATGAATTGGCATTGGTCCATAAAGCAGTTTATGTGATTTGATGAGTTGCTCCGCCCACTCTGGAATCCCATTGGTCTGAAAAACTGTATGTGTGGTGCTGAGTTGCTCCGCCAACATTGAATTGTCATTGGTCCGTAAAGCGGTTTATGTGATTTGATGAGTGGCTCCGCCCACACTGAAATCCCATTGGTTGGAAAAAACCTGTTTATGTGTGGTGCTGAATTGCTCCACCTACATTGAATCGACAATGGTCAATAAAGCAGTTTATGTGATGTTGAGTTGCTCCGCCCACACTGAAATCCCATTGGTGCTGGGCTGCCTCGCCCACAGTGAAAGTCTAAATGGCCATTTACATGAAGTGCCGAGTTGTTCCTTCCACACTGAGCCCACATTGAAAGCCCAAAAGTCTATTTACTTGATGTGGTAATTTGCTCCGCCCACACTGAAAGGCCATTGGATAAAAAGCCTGTTTAGTCATGTGCTGAGTTGCTCCGCCCACACTGAAATCCCATTGGTTCAAAAGCCTGTTTACATGTGGTGCTGAGTTTCTATGCCAATATTGAAACTCTATCAGTCCAAAAGCATGATGTAATGAATTGCTCCGCCCTCACACTGCAATCCAATTGGTCCAAAAGCCTGTTTATGTAAGTTGCTCCGCCCACACTTAAATCCCACCGATCTAACATCCTGTTTGTGTTGTGCTGAGCAGCTCGCCTATACTGTAATCCCATTGGTCTGAAAATCTGTTTTTATGTGATGTCCTGACTTCCTCAACCTACAATGAAGTCTCATTGCCCCAAAAGCTCATTTTTGTGATGTATTGATTTGCTCCACCCGCAATGAAATTTGATTGGTCCAAAAGTCTTTTTATATGAAGTTTTGAGCTGCTCAGCCCATACTGAAATCCCATTGGTTTGAAAATGTTTTTATGTGATATGCTGACTTTCTCCACCCACACTAAAATCTCATTGGTTAAAAAGTGTGTTTATGTAATGTATGAACTGCTCCACCCACAATGAAATTCCATTGGCCCAAAAGCCCATTTTTGCTGAATTGCTCCACCCACAATGAAATTTGATCATTCCAAAAGCCTTATGTGATGTGCTGAGTTGCTCCACCCACAACGAAATTTCATTGGCCCAAAAGCGTTTTTATGTGATGTGCTGAATTGCTCCGTCTATAATGAAATCCCATTGACCCAAATGCCCATTTATTTCATGTGCCGAATTGCTCCACCCACAATGAAATTTGATTGGTCCAAAATCCTTATGTGATGTCTTAAGTTGCACCGCCCATAATGCAATCTCATTGGCTCAAATGCTCATTTATGTCATGTGCTCAGTTGCTCCACCCACAACTAAATTTTATTGACCCAAAAGCATTTTTAGGTGATGTGCTGCATTGCTCCTCCCACAATGAAATCCCATTGGCCCAAATGCCCATTTATGTCATGTGCCGAATTGCTCCACCCACAATAAAATTTGATTGGTCCAAAATCCTTAAGTAATATGCTAATTTGCTCCACTCATAGTGCAATCTTATCGGCCCAAATGCCCATTTATATCATGTGCTGAGTTGCTCCACCCACAAGGAAATTTCATTGGTCCACAAGGGTTTTTATGTTATGTGCTGAGTTGCTCCACCCTTAATGCAATCTCATTGGCCCAAATGTCAATTTATGTCATGTGCTGAGTTGCTCTGCCCACAATTAAATCTGATTGGTCCAAAATCCGTTTAATGTGAAGTTTGGAGTTGCTCCACCCCCACACCTAAATCCCATTGGTCTAAAATCTCTTTTTATAGAATGTGCTAAATTGCTTCGCCCACAATGAAATCTGATTGGCAAAAGCCTGTTCTAATAATTCTATCGAACATTTTTGTATTTGTTTCGTTTTCGTCAACCCAAATAATGACCTAACATTTAAAACATTGGAACGATAAATTAGTTTGGACTAAACTAGCAAGAAATAAACCCACAGAGCGTGAGGTTTGTGTGACTTCTGCTCACTTTCAGGCACATTTAATCAGAAGAAATGTTCATCCATCTCCCCTCAAGCAGCAGGAGATTCCTCAGCTTACGTGAAAGTAAGTTTCCTGATCGGATACAGACCGAAAGCCATATGATATTCATCAGCGACTCAAATGAATCACAGCAGGCTTGCGGAGAACATCTCTTCCATGCTGTCCGGTACTAATTTCTCCTAGTGTTATTAAGACAAAACATGTTTTTTTTGTGAATTCCTTGGGCAAGAATCCCCACACCCAGAGATTCAGCATATCAGATGGAAACGCTTCAGTGTTAGCATTAGCTTTTAGCACACATTCAGGGTGTTTCTAAATTCGTGTCCTCCATCTGATGTGCCCTCAGGAAAAACTTGAGAGGATTTTGAGCTTGTGTTAAATGGTTTTTGTTTCAAAAGTAGGCTAATCTTTATTTTTAGTTGCTAGGTTTAAGGGGTTTATGTAAGTCTGCCGTCTGTGGTTAAGAGTTGTGTGTTTTTTTTTTACAATGCCTTTGGTCAAACTGTAAAACTTGTCTCAAGTTTCAGATTGTAAATGTGGATGTTTACTGTTTGCACACTTAGTAACTGAGGACCAACATGTAAACCTTTGGGTTTAGTGATGTTTTACTATGCTTAACCATGTTCAAGTCTGAACAGACTTGCAATGCATTAATAATAATAAACACAAAAAAGTCAACATGAAATCAGAATTGACCGTTTACATTCTTAGTACTATAAAAGCATGTTTGTGCCACAGGATAATTAAAATTTTTTTGACAATTTTCTGCCGTTCTTAAGATTATAACTTCGTAATTTCAACTTTTTTTTCGTAGGATTGTTGCTTTTTTGCTGCTTGTTCAAACTACTTATTTGAAATGAGCTACTTATTTTAAATGAATTCTTGAGGGTTTTTTTTGGGACAACTTAACTGTTTTATGTTCAATCCACTTAAATTTTGTAAAACAATCAAGTTAACTTAATTGATTTGTGTTGAAATTTTTGTTTACAATGTAAATTTATAGACTTTTTATGCAATTCTAAGTTTATATTTTGCGATTCTTTAATTTTTACAGTATTGCGATTATTATTATTTTTTTTTCAGTATTTATTTCTGACAATTATGAGTTTATTGAGCTTTTTACAATTTTGATATAATATCTCGCAATTCCAAATTTCGTAGTATTGCAACTTTATTTCTAAAAACTGAGTTTATAGGGTTTCTGAAGTTTTGAGTTTACAGTCATGCAATTCTGACTTTCTCAAAATTGTGGCTTTTTTACAATTGAACATTTATATATGTTTTCTCGCTAATTTGAGAAAATCTCACAGTTCTGACGTTTTTTCTTACAATTGCAACTTTACTTCTTTAAATTGAGTTTTCTTGCATCACTTTTTCCTCACAATTCTTTGTTTATAATCTCACGAATCTGACTTTTATCTTAGAATTGCGACTTTATTTAACGAAACTGACTTTAGCATTGTATAATCTCACGGTTCTGACCTTTTTCTATAAAATTGAAAAGCTTTCCTTGCATTCATCATGATTCGAACTTTTTTTTAGATATATCTAAATTGTGACTTTGATTTTCTTGTGTTAATTTATTTCTTGTAATTCTTCATTTATAATCTCGCAATTTTGATTACTACGACTTTATTTCTTGAAAGTGAGTTTATAGTTTTCCTTGCATTCATCGCAAAACTTTTCTCTTAATTGTGACTTTATTTCTTAAATTACGTTTACGTTTTATTAAATTTGCGTTAATTTATTTTATGCAATTCTTCATTTATAATCTGGCAATTCTGATTTTTTTTCTCTGAATTATAACTGTATTTTTTTTTATTTAGTTTATACGTTTTAATGCATCATTTATTTTTCGCAGTTCTTAGTTTAAAATCTCAGGGATCTGACTTTTTTCTCTGAATTGCGACTATTTAACGAAACATTGTATTGTATAATCTCATGGTTCTGACTTTTCTTTAAAATGTAAAAGCTTTCGTTGCGTTCATCCTAATTCTAACGTTTTTCTATAAATTGCAACTTTATTTCATGTTTGTTGATTTCTTGTGTTAATTTATTTCTTGCGATTCTTAGTTTATAATCTCACAATTCTGACATTTTTTATGACTTTATTTCTTGAAATTGAGTTAATACGTTTTCATCGATCATTTATTTCTCGCAGTTCTTAGTTCATAATCTCATTTTTTCTTAAAATTGCGACTTTAACAAAACTGACTTTTGCATTAATTCATTTTTCGCAGTTCTTAGTGTATAATCTCACGCTTCAGAAATTGACTTAATAGTTTTTATTGCATTCATCATAATTCTAACTTTTTCTCAGAATTGCGACTATTTCTTGAAATTAGGTTTAATGATTTTCTTCCGTTCATTTATTTCTCGCAATTCTGACTTTAATCGAGTTCATATGTTTTCATGCCTTTATTTATTTCTCACAGTTCATAATTTATAATTTCG
Organism: Danio jaintianensis; assembly: GCA_903798115.1. NCBI lineage: Eukaryota > Metazoa > Chordata > Actinopteri > Cypriniformes > Danionidae > Danio > Danio jaintianensis. The sequence goes on from CAIGQV010017386.1 coordinate 38,309,535, forward strand.
CAATTCTGACTATTTTCTCTGAATTGCGACTATTCCTTGCAATTCTGACTTTTTTCTCTAAAAATTGTGAGTTATTAATAGCCAAGTTTATAAGTCTGCAAAAAAAGTCCTATTTTTTAATTCTGTGGCATAAACAAGCTTCCATAACACGTATGAATCCCATATTTATGTTTTTCAGTTGTGAAAATCAAACCCAAACTTACAATGTTAATAGTTTGCATTACTAAAATAAAAAACACTTCAAACTTCATGTTGACTTGAACATGACCACAAGGCTCCCATGTCCCCCAGAGTTTTTTGTTTTTTGATGTCTAGATGTTTACATGTGCCCACAGAAGGAAATGTTCATGGTTTTTGTATCAGTTGAAGCAGCACTGAAAGATCCCTTGGGGCTTTTCTTTTCTGGTAAAATTGGAAAAAAATGCTCTTAATTCTCTGGAAAACCTTGGATGGCCAACAGGAGCGTGTGTCGGGTTTTTGCGATTGCTTTCTCATGCTTTAGGCATTCCAAAACACACAAAAAAAGACTTTTCCATTACTGGACCAATCCAAATATTCCTCTTTTCCTAACGTTCTCTCAGATAAAGATGGATTGTACACAATCTGAGGGAACTAAATATTTGCAATGAGCTGAAATAGCAAACAAATAAGAATTACAACTGCAGAAATTAACTTTTTTTTTTTTTGGAGGGAATGAAGTCCTCGCACGGATGATTTTTTTGGACTCTTAGGACGTGCAAGGCCTCCTTCCTCGCTGTAGGATTTGTATTATGTGTAGACTTTTACAGAGATTTGGTGTTAAACAGGGGATCTGAATAAAGAGATCTCAAAATATATAAAACGCTGTGTTTCTGGTGCAATCTTTGGTTTAGGAAAACTGTTGACTGGCACAGGAAAGGCAAAAATGTATGAGTATTTGCATGCTGTTATAAACTAAAATAGTTTTTGAATAGAGATTCAGACTAAAATACCACAAATACCAAATACCACTTATTTGAAGGGAACTCATTAGGGAACTTGTGGACACATAAAAAGCCATATTAACTTTTAATTATTTTTTTTAATGTGAAATGTATATTTGTGAGTAATCAAATTTTATTATTCCAATTTTTTTTTTTACATACATCCATATATACACTCACCGGCCACTTTATTAGGTACACCTTACTAGTACCGGGTTGGACCCCCTTTTGCCTTCAGAACTGCCTTAATCCTTCGTGGCATAGATTCAACAAGCTACTGGAAATATTCCTCAGAGATTTTGCTCCATATTGACATGATAGCATCACGCAGTTGCTGCAGATTTGTTGGCTGCACATCCTTGATGCGAATCTCAATATGTTTAATATTTTCAAATAATATATATTTTTTTCAGATTAAATTTAGCTTATATAGCTGTTATAAACTATTAGAATGATTGTTTTGATTGCTTAACAACAATCAAATACATACGCATCTATATTTTTTTCATTTATGAAACGTCAGAACTAACTACAAAGGTATGACTTAGAAATAAAAGGTGACCCGAATCTGTTTCCCCTAAACGTTAATGTAAAACACACACCTCTGTTTGCGTTTTTAAAAAAAAAAATCAAACAAGATTCCTGTGGAGGTCAAAGCCTCATATTTCAGGCAGATCTGAAAGGGCAGGCATCTTGTGTGCAGATGAGCAGCTGATATAACAGCTGAAAACTGGGAGAAAAGCCCAGAAAACATGACCGGACTGAGATAACAGATTTACAGATTCCCGCTTCTTTTCTGATTAAACAGCATCAGGAACACGCAGGTATAATCAGCTCTTTCTGAAGCTCTGCATTACGAGACGTGTTTTCTGACGTTTACTCTTCAGCTTTTCTCTGTCTGTAACCCCTGAAGTGAACACATCCATAAATACTGCCTGCAGAGTCTCTTCATGTTTAATCCAGAAGAAAGAATCAGACTAAATACAGGCCAAAGGTCTTCTGGCGGCTTAAGGTGGAATCACAGAGTCAAATTTACTCTGTTTGAAAGTAAAAGCAACTGAATGAACACTGAGCAGCTGATATTGTGATGTAGATGACACAATACTGTATGTTATTTCAGTATATTTTAAAGTAATAGTATTATTTTAGAATTGTGTTCGCATATTGCGTATGTATAGGCCTGTCACAATAATCAGTATATCGACTTATCGTGCAATACTTGGAGATGACCTCAATGACAATTCAGTAACAAACAATTTTTGCCGATGCAATATATATTTACAAATTCACAAATAATGTTAAAGCCATTTTACAATGACATTTATGTTCTACCTCACCAGTGTCAAAGTTTATAATTGGATATTTACCCAATAGGACATTAAATAGTATAAATAATAGGACCTTTTTAACATTAAATTATAGAATCTAAATAACCTTGAGAATAATAAGTAGTTTAAAGTGTTTATGGCTATTTGCATTATTATGCTGATATATGATCATTATATAATCTGTGGCATAAAATGGTCTCAAAATGAAAATAATATCGCTTTTCGCAACAATTTTTGTGACAATATATTGCACAACAAAAATTCCTTATCGTGACAGGCCTACGTATGTAGGTAACCATTTTATATAATTCTTTTAGGTGAAATTAAGTTGAATTACATCTTTAAGTACATTTATAAACATATAATAAATAAACATTTTAAATCTTAAAAAAAGATTTATTTAAATAAAACACTTACTGTTACACTGAACTTTATATTCATGGAAGAACTCTGAAAAAATGTTCTAAGATTTGAATTAATCTACATGTATACGTAAATGTTATTATATTTTTATTATATAACAATTACAGGTTGCCTTTTATTATAGAGTACATAGACATAAACCTAGTTGTGAAGAAGAGATTTCTTGGTTTTACTGTAAAAATAATTTACTAAAATAAAAATACCATAAGAATTAATTAGAACTAGCGTTGAATAATTTTACTGCTCTATAATAATATTACAATAAACTGAAATAAAATATAATATAAATATATAACAAAGCATATTAAATTTAATTGCTATATATATATATATATAAAATGGCAACTAAATTAAATATGCTTTGTACACACACACACACACACACACACACACACACACACACACACACACACACACACACACACACACATATATATATATATATATATATTTGGTATTTCTTGACTTTGGTGCTATACTAATTACTCACAACTATACATTCAAATATACATCACCAAATTACAGAACTATAACTATAATCAAAATGAAAGCAGAATATACTTTTACTACTAATACAATCTACAATGTTCTGTTCTGTACTGACTTTAATTTACTGTTTTCTGCTGTATCAGCTTGCTCACTTTGTCATTCTGTCTAATCCTTGGGTTTACAGCAAGATGAAGATGTTCTGACAAGCATAACTCACATATCTTCTACAATTTCTGCTGACTTTGTGCAGTTTTATAAGCAGGGAGGCGACGGGTTACCAAACTCTGCAGATGTAGAAACTGGATGAGGGCCAGATCTGAAAGAAAGACAGAGAGAGGATAAAAATGTGGACATGTTTAGACCACACCTCCTCATTAGAACCTGCCATGACCCCGCCTCTAACCCCTCCCACTCTCTTCAAGCCATGCAACGTTCCCAGAAGACAACAGTCACTTCCTCAGAACATCGAGCCTACATTCCTGTCGTGCTTTCAGATCTGCTTAAACAACTGCTCCGAACGGCTCTGCTTTCTCAGACTTTTTCTCTTTCTATAAAGTCTCGTTTGCATCTGGAAATCAAATCATCCAGAGTTGACATTACTGGTGGTTCAAGAACTTAAAGATGACAACATACAAAATAAACTTGATGCTTTTTTTGTGGAGTGACACTGACGCGGACACACATCCACACATGCGGTTCACATCCACGGTAATGCTTCAGCAGTGAGATCATGGTACAATAAGGTTCTAGAGCAGTCCAATTATTGAGCAGTGGGATCATAACGCACAGTGAGATCATACGGCAGTAAAATGCTGATACACGCTGTAAAGTGAGGCAGTATCACAAAGTGAGGTTGTAGAGCAGAGCAGTATGTTATAAAGAAGATAGATTTTAGAATGGAAATAATTGTAGAACAGTGTAAAGTGTAGCAGTTCTAGAGCACAATAGTGAGATTATAGTTTGTATAAATTTTTGATTGAGAGTTTGCATAAATTACAGTGGTTCTAGAGTAGAGCGTTATGATTTTATTTTAGATTTTTTGTTTGTGTGTGTAAAAAGTAGAGCGGTTCTGGAGCAGCAAGTTTATAGATTGACAAGAACAGTTACTATAAAGTAGAGCAGTTCTAGAGCAATAAGTAGTAAAAATGTAGAGGAGTGTTCCTTGGGTAACGCACTTCCAGAGTAGTAAGCATTATGACTACATTTCTAGAGCAGCAAGTTTTGAGATTGACAAGAACAGTTTGTATAACGTAGAGCAGTTCTAGAGTAATAAGTACTGAGACTGAAGAGGAATGTTTGTTTAAAGTAGAGCATTTTTAGAGCAGCAAGTTTTGAGATTGACCAGAACAGTTTGTATAAAGTAGAGCAGTGCTAGAGCAGTAAGTAGTGAGATTGTAGAAGAGTGTACCTTGGGTAACGCACTTCTAGAGTAGTAAGTATTATGACTTAAGAAGAATTTGTACAAAGTAGAGTAGTTCTAGAGCAGTAAGGACTGAGACTAAATAGTAATGTTTATATAGAGTACTTCTAAAGATTGTGTAAAGTAGAGCAGTTATGATATAAAAAAAAAAAACGAGACCGAAAAGGAATGTTTCTATACAGTAGAGGGGTTCTAGAGCAGTAAGTATTGAGACTGAAGAGAACTGTTTCTGTAAAATAGAGCAGTTCTAATGCAGCAAGTTTTGAGATTGACAAAGACAGTTTATATAATGTAGTGCAGTTATAGAGCAGTATCAAGACTCTTAAGAAGAGTTTGTATAAAGTAGAGTGGTTCTAGAGCAATAAACAGAGGAGAGCTTCTATATAGTAAATTGGTTCTAGAGCAGCAAGTAGTAAGATTGTAGAGGAATGTTTTTATTAGGTAATGCAGTTCTAGAGTAGTAAGTATTATGACTGTTAAGAAGAGTTTGCACAAAGTAGAGCAGTAAGTAGTGAGGTTGTAGAGGAATGTTTCTTTAAAGTAGAGCATTTCTAGAGCAGCAGGTTCTGAGATTGACAAGAACAATTTGTATGAAATAGAGCAGTTCTAGAGCAGTAAGTAGTGAGATGTAGTGAGTGTACCTTGGATAATGCACTTCTAGAGTAGTAAGTATTATGACTTAAGAAGAGTTTGTATAAAGTAGAGCAGTTTTAGAGCAGTAAGTACCGAGACTGAAGAGGAATATTTCTATAAAAAAAGAGTTGTTCTAGAGTAGTAATTATTGAGATCATAGACGGGAGTTTCCATACAGAACACTGGATCTTGAGTCGTAAGTTTTGAGATTGTAGAGGATTGTTTCTTTAAAGTAGAGCGGTTCTATAGCAGTAAGTATTGAGACTAAAGAGGAATGTTTCTTTAAAGTAGAGCGGTTCTAGAGAAGTAGGTACTGAGACTGAAGAGGAATGTTTCTTTAAAGTAGAGTGGTTCTAGAG
>CAIGQV010017386.1:38315158-38325775 GCA_903798115.1 Danio jaintianensis
ACTGAGACTGAAGAGGAATGTTTCTTTAAAGTAGAGTGGTTCTAGAGTAATAAGTAATGAGACTGAAGAGCAATGTTTCTTTAAAGTAGAGCGGTTCTAGAGCAGTAAGTAATGAGACTGAAGAGCAATGTTTCTTTAAAGTAGAGCGGTTCTAGAGCAGTAAGTATTAAGACTAAAGAGGAATGTTTCTTTAAAGTAGAGCGGTTTTAGAGAAGCAGGTACTGAGACTGAAGAGGAATGTTTCTTTAAAGTAGAGCAGTTCTAGAGCAGTAAGTACTGAGACTGAAAAGGAATGTTTCTTCAATGTTTCTTTTAGAGTAGTTCTAGAGTGAAATGGTGATGATCTAGAAAAGTATGATTATAGTACAGAGCCATTACAGAGCAGCACTTTTATTGAGTAGACAGTGCAGTAGACAAGTAGACTTATAAAGCAGTGTTATTGTACAGCAGTTCTAGAACAATAACATTTTAAATTGATATTGCAGATGACAGTTTATCTGGAATATAAAACATTGAGGTCGTAGATTGAGCATGAAATCATGGAACAGTTCGATAGTTCAGGCTGTATAAAACAGAAAGCACAGTGACCATTGCTTTGTTTAAACCTGGGTCAATAATATCACTGCCAATGAGCCTCTGCCTTATTTTCATATTTGCTAATAAATTGCTGGGCGTATAATAGGAGAAATCTAGATACACTAAATAGCCTAATCCTGCTGTGACAGGATGTGTGTTGACTCACTATCTTCAGCATTTTGCTACGTTTTTTCCTCTGTGTATTTGCTTTACAATGTCTTGGGACAGTTAAATCGAGACACAAACACATCTGACCTGCAAATAAACTTTACATTACAGAGAAAACATGATCTGGAAACAGTCATGCAATGTTTATAAGACACTTAATGCTCCGTCAGTAGTTGCTTACACACAATTCTCTACCAAAACCGTTTTATCATAGAGGTTCTCTAAAGATATAAAACCCCAAATTAGAAACAGTTGGGACAGTGTGAAAAATGCAAATAAAAAAGAAAGTAGTGATTTCCAAATTTACTTTGACTGGTATTTCATTGCAGACAATATGAACACAAAATATTTCGTGTGTTGTCTGGTCAACTTCATTTCATTTGTAAATATACATCCTTTCCTGTCATTCAGACCTTCAACACACTGCAAAAAAGTTGGGACAAAAAAGTTGGGATAGGAGCAATTTAGGGCTAGTAATCTAAATAATGATGTAATTTGAAACAGGTGATGTCAACAGGTGATTGTAATTATGATTTGGTACAAAAGCAGCATCCAAGAAAGGTCTAGTCCTTTAGGAGCAAAGATGGGCCAAGAATTGCCAGTTTGCCAACAAATACGTGAGAAAATTATTGAAATGTGGCAAAGGTTACCTTGGCAAAGGTAACTTGCACTTCTGTGATGGCACCATTAATGCTGAAAAGTACATAGAGATTTTGGAGCACAATATGCTGCCTTCTTTACCAGGAACGCCCATGCATATTTCAACAAGACAATGCAAAACCACATTCTGCACACATTACAAAGTCCTGGCTGTGGAGGAAGAGGATACAGGCATTTGACTGGCCTGCCTGCAGTCCCGACTTGTCTCCAATAGAGAATGTGTGGCGCATTTTGAAGCACAACGAAGACCCCATACTGTTGCCCACCTTAAGACTCGTTTGCAGGACGAATGGGACAAAATTACACCTGAAACACTTCATCGTTTGGTGTCTTCATTCCCTAAACATCTTTTATGTGTTGTGAAAAGGAATGGCAACATTACAAAGTGGTAAATGCTTACCTGTACCAACGTTTTTTGAAATGTGTTGCAAGAACCAAAATTGAATACGTGTTTATTTTGAAAAAAAAACAACAATAAAAATCATGAGGAACACATTAAATAATGTTTGTATTGTCTTCAATGAAATACAAGTCAAAGTAAATTTAGAAATGACTACTTTCTTTTGTTATTTGCGTTTTCCATACTGTCCCAACTTCTGATTTAGGGTTGTAAAAGTTCTTGATGTTACATTATATTTAAGTGCATTTCCAGAGCTCATTCCTTAAACTAACTCTCTAGACTGCATATCATCGATTATCCCAGAGCATCAGACTGTCCATGAAAAGCAGAACAAAAAACAAAAAAAACAACGTTCCTGCAGTTCAGAGACAATGACGACAAGCCTCAGATCACATACCCAGACATGTACTCCAACTAGGGCACTTAATATTTCCTGCTGGCTGCTTTCGCCCATGTTGAGGGCGTTTAATTTTAACTCCTCAACCCCCGTTAACGTATCAGACCAGATCATAAACACGCCGGTCCATTACAAAAGCACTTCGACCAATAAAACGCAAGAGTGCGAGATGATTTCGCCGATTCAGAAGTGACCTCAGATGGAAACATGGGTGTTGTAATAGCAGACTGGAAAGCAGGAAAAGCTAATTTAGGGGTTGGAAATGTTAACACAGATGCAGGATGTAAAAAGCAGAACTGCGAGGCACATTTCACCCCAACGGGACGAACAGAAGGAGAAGGAGCCCTTTCATATGCTCGACATATGTTATGGGTCAAGGGAATTTATATAAACCGCTAATTTGCGAATTTAATTAGTAGTGCTTGCTACTACTAATATGATCTTGTTACTGTTGTTGTTATTCATTTAAACAAACCCCAAAGCTTAAGTATATTTTATATCATTAAACTATAATTATAAATTATTGTTATTATACAATTCCTAAATAATAAATATTGATATAATATGTTAAGTTTGTTATTGTTCAATACACATTTTGGCTTTGAAGAAAGGTTTTGATCCACTTCAAATGTTGACTACTATGGTAAGTGGATGACGATGCTATGATACAGAATAAAAAATAAATAAAAAAGGTATTTGGGACTTTTTATCTTGTAATTTGGTCTTTTTTTTACATTTTGTATCTTGTGATTGCAAGAAAGTCTGTACACTTACAATTGAGAGAAATTAAGTTGCAATTTTGATTAAAAAATCTGAACTGCAAAATGTAAAAGACGTAAAGTCAGAATTGCGAGAAAGAATATAAACTTGAAAGAAATACTTGCAGTTCTTAAAAAAGGTATATATGCAAAGAATGGCTTTCGGTCTGCTCTGGCATATTTTTTAAAAGTGCCACAATATCAAACCATAAGCAAAATTTTACATTTTTTTACAGAACCTATTGAACACCAGTTCGTCTCAATAAGATATTTCCCAATGTTTCTCAATGTTGTTTTAAGTGCAAATCCAATGTTGATACTGTGATGCATGTATTCTAGCACTGTGACATGATTAAGACATACTGGAAAGAAATCCACAAATTAGTTCAGAAGATTATCGGTAAACCTTTTGCCCTATCTCCAGTTATTTATCTTCTGAATTGTAAAACTGCTCTACACCTTAGTCAAGGACTAAAATCTGTGTTACACCTTTGTACTTATCTAGCAAGAAAATGTATTCTTTTGCTGTGGTCCTCTCCTAACGTTCCTTCAGTCAGAATTGTGACAGATTGACATTTTCTAAACCTTAGAAAAACTGAATTATGACTACCGTCAGAAATCTGATGATTTCTGGCATATCTGGAATCCTCCATGGAAGTTTTTGAAGAATATATACTGAAAGACTTTTTTTGTTGTTGTTAATTTTACCCTTCACAAAAGACTTGAATTACTAGCCGATGGACGAATGTATGATAGATGGCTGTATTACTGTATATGATGACATCAGACACCTATACCACTGTTTTGTCATTGCAAATCTTTAAATAAATGTTATTAAAAATAAGGCAGATATGCACAATATAAATTCTGAAGTTTCAGAAATAAAGTCAAAACCCTATAAGTCTGCATTTGAGAGAAATAAAGTTGCGATACTAAGGAAAAAGTCTGAATTTTGAGATATAACAAAAAAAGTAGTAAAGTCATAACTGCATCAAATCCTTTAATTATCTAGAAATTCAGAGAAATAGTCACATTACTGATGAGAAAAAAATGTTTTAAAAAAACGGAGATATAAAATGTTTATTCTTCAAAAGTAAAGTCAGAACTGTGAGAAACACTAAAAACTTGACTAAATAAAGTTAAATAAATATACAGAAAATAAATAAATATATATATATATATATATATATATATATATATATATAATAAATAATTATATATATATATATATATATATATAACTGAAATAAAACTCTGAATTCTTAGAAAAAAGGTCTGAATTTCAAGAAAGCCAATAAAAGTGCACAGCTGCAAGATATTATATTTTACAATAATTATTTTATCACACAATTTTGACTTTTTTTTCTCTGAACTGTGAGGGGAAAAAAGTGTAAATGTTTTTTTGCAAGCACTAACAAATACAGAAACTCACCAAGCACTGACATTTTTGACCATTGACAAGGGAGAAAGGCTGAACTCTGGTGACCCTGCTCTTTTTTTTCTTGACCCTTAACATCTGCCTTTCTTTCTTCAAGACTGAAAGACTCAGCACACCACCAAGCCCTCCTGCATTTCTATGCAAATGTTGTTTCCAGTATCTGCATTTGAAATGTGAAAGGCAGTAAACAGCACCGGCATCCAGGGACAAATGTACTTACTTTTAAACAGAAAACATTTCGGCCATCCGTTTACACCACAGTGGCATTTTGGGGACCTGAAAATAAAATAAAAGACTTTAAAAAAGAGGTTTCAATGCAGTTGTTTGCAAGCAATTTTGTAGAACTTTGTCAAGAAAATGCTGTATTTTGCTTGCCAGACCACTAGGTGGCGATATCACTTTTTGAAAGAAACACTACTCGACTGTGCTCATTGGCTCCGTCCGAAATCGCCTACTACTCAGTAGATACTGCATTTGAATTTAAACGTACTACTTGGCTGTTAGAAAAGTACGTTCTATACAGTATGAATGTCAGTAGTATGAATGGAACTCAGACATACTACATCCGCCATTTTGTCATCATCACGTGACCTACCCGCGTCAGTTGTGTCACTTCACTCCCATTCATGAATTCTCTCGTGGTGCATCATGGGTAGCGTCCATCCGATGCGCACTTCAGAATCTCACTGGAAGTTGTAGGTCATCCGGGTACTTCTCGCATACTGATTTTCAAATTCTAAGAATTCAGACATACTACTCAGCTCGCATACTGTTTTTAGCGTACTATATAGCATGGAAGTATGCGACTTCGGACGCAGTCACAGAGTCCTGTGGTCTGTTTTTGTTCTTTTGTTTTGCGCTGCACTATACAGACTGAACACGTATTACGCATACTCGTGACATTTTAATTAACGCAGAGATGACAACAGTATCATTTTTTTTTTTAAACATCCACTCTGAAACCCATTTTCAAAAGTTTAACTGTGTTTTTAGTCTCTAGGCCTGTCGCCATTTATAAATAACCATTTAATTGCGTTTATTTAATCTATCTGCGGTTGTTTCAAATGATCGTGGTTGCTGCAATTCCTTTAATAGCCACAAGGGATCCAAGCATCCTTCCAAACGCACATGCATTTTATTTTCACTTTTAAATTCATGATAGTGAGAGACTACATGTGTAAATTGCATGTGTACAGCGTCTCTCTGTACTAATGACTAGTTAAATAATACAATTAATAAAACTTCAAACAACAGCAATGCAAGTAACTTGTTGAAAAATTTGCAACAAATATAGCTAATGTAGATTTAGCTATTCATGTTATAAAACGTGTTTTTTTTCTGTCGTGTGTGTTACATTTTGCTTACGCCAGTTTGTTGTGATCGTATCTAACATTTACAGAATGCAATCAAATTGACATATGTTCAAAATATATAAAAAAAATCTAAATAGTGTAAAAATAGCAGTTTACATATTCAATAATTTAATTAGACTTACAAATACTCAAACCAGCGACCTTCTTGCTGTGAGGCGACAGTGCTAACCACTGAGTCACCGTGTTGCCCTATGTTAAAACATAATAGTTATAATTTTATATGCAGTTTATGTTCTTATTTGGAAATATATTATATTTCTTTAAGGGCCCTAAAACCTCAGTGAACCAAATTAGGCAGCATAATCGCGATTATTTCTTTGACAATAAATCGTCAGCCAAATTTCATAATTGTAAAAGCCCTATCAGTCACCAAAAACACGATTTGTGTACAAATGAATGCCCAAAACACATAAAAAATCTGTTTAGCTGTTAACCATACATTAAGAGTTATATAAACATCTCACTGACTGTTTTTGATGTGATCCATTATGTCTAAACGTCCGCCATTTTGATCTGAACCTAATAGGCTTATCTAATGGGATTTCATAACTATGTTACAAGTTCATGATCAATGTGCTAGTAAAGATGGATATCCATATATTTTTGCATTTGTTGTCTATTTTTTCCATTCATATTGATTCTCTCGGCCAAATACGACAATCATTATCCGCTGTGACAACCTATAATCATCCCAACATCCTAAAGCCAACCCATCATTTCTATAATAAAGAACAGGTGCTTCTAACAAACCTGCTTGTTTACATGAATCTGGTTTAGATGGATGTATAATTTCAAGCAAGAACCATTCATTTAGTAAACAATTAAGGTATTTTTACCGTTCAGACCGTATATTTACCACATACCTTTTTCTCTGAGGAGAATTCAACGGTTTTTTATTTTCAGGTAGGCGTGTCCACTGTCTTTGCTCCGCGCCCTGATTGGCTGGTTGACCTGAGCCGTTTTTACTGCGGTCCATATGGTGAGGCGTTTCAAAACAAAAGTCTCTCAGTGTAAAGATAAGTAACTTATGGAAGCCAGTTCCCGTCACTGAATAAAAAATAAAAAGAGTTAATTGGGACTTTTTTAATCTTAGAATTGCTTGATGCAAACTCGAAATTCTGATTTAGTTCGTAGAATTGTGAAATGTAAACTCGAAATTGTGAGTTATTAAGTCAGGACTGCGAGATATAAACGCACAATTCTGAGAAATGGTCAACATTTTGAGATAAAAAGTCACAATTATGAGTTATACAGTCAGAATTCTGTCTCTATATCATGCATTATGACTTCATTTCTCAGAATTCTGACTGTATAACTCATAATTGTGACTTTTTATCTCAAAATGTTGACCATTTCTCAGAATTGTGCGTTTATATCTCGCAGTCCTGACTTAATAACTCACAATTTCGAGTTTACATTTCACAATTCTACGAACTAAATCAGAATTTCGAGTTTGCATCAAGCAATTCTAAGATTAAAAAAGTCCCAATTAACTCTTTTTATTTTTTATTCAGTGACGGGAACTGGCTTCCATAAGTTACTTATCTTTACACTGAGAGACTTTTGTTTTGAAACGCCTCACAGAATTCTGAATTTATATCCTGAAATGTTGAGATTTTGAGCAATTGCATGATATAAACTTGCATTTGAGAGAAAAAAAAAGTCTGAAATCTGATATATAAAGTCGCAATTGCGAGTTATAAAGTAAAAACAGAGTTATAAACTACATAATTACTTTTAAAATCAGCGTGATTTTCCCCCCCAAAGCAGTTAAGCGCAAACCACGCCCCCTACGCGAAACCCAGCCCCCCCTTGCAGCTGTGACTCACGTCTGTGGCTCGATTTCATTGGTCGAGCTATATCAAAATGGCAACGAACTCAAACTATTTTTTAATACAAGACCCAAAATACGAAAGGTTAACAGTGCGTGTATGAAATGAAACGTAGTACAAACAATCAATATAACATATGTAATCTTAAAATCAATATAACATATGTAATATGGGCGTGTCTAATGTATTTGGAGAGCGTCCTGATTGGCTAGTTGAGCTGGGCTGTTTTGACTGCAATCCATATGGTGAGGCGTTTCAAAACAAAAGTCTCTCAGTGTAAAGATAAATAACTACATAATTATTTTTGTCTGCTATATACAATCAATATCTGTAACAGATGTAATGTGCTGAACACGGGTAATGTCTGCTTCAGTAACAAGCCTATGGAGGGTTTGACAGTGAGTCTTATTCCAAAGGAAGAGCCAAGAAAGTGTGAAGAGAGAGAAAAGGCCGCTGGTAGGAAAGAATGAGCGCAGATCATCAGAGCTTGTGAAATACTGAGACACCCTTGCGCCATCTGCTGGTGATCATGAAACACAACATGCTGAGACTCGCTGGCATTTGACTGGATTGTAGCTCTAAAACGTATTTTCTAAATAATAATACTAATAATATGTTGTTGTTTTAATAATAATCATGATTATAATTAAATATGTTTTAATAAATAATAATAATAATAATAATAATAATAATAATATGTTGTTGTTGTTGTTTTAATAATATCACAAATAAATGTATGCATTAATTCATAACAATAATTAGTTGTAGTTTTAGAAGTACAGTCCAAACAATCCAGTTTGATTCAGGTCTGTCATAAAAAACATGAAAATACATTAAAATCTTTTTAATAAACGAAGCATTTAAATATTGAAGTTTAATATATCTTTATTTTGCACTAAATAAACATGTTAATATTTTCTGTGCATATATGTAGTGCAAATGACATATTTAACTTTAATGTTTAAATGCTTTTTTTTTTTTTTTTGATGAGTTTAATATATTTTTATGTAGTTTGAAAACCTAATAATAATATTCATAATATGCCAAATGAAGCACAACATGCTGCACCTGACATGATTTTCTGTTTGGATTGTAGTTTTAAAACACATTTATTATTATTATTATTATTAATATTAATAATATGTTGTTTTAATAATAATGATTATGGCAACTAAATGTATGTTTTAACTAATATTAATAATTAGTTGTAGTTTTAGAAATACAGTCCAAACAATCCAGTTTGATTCAGGTCTGTCATAAAAAAAAACATAAAAATATATTAAAATCATTTTAATAAACGAAGCATTTAATATATTTTTATTTTGCACTAAATAATATATATATATATATTTTTTGTGCAATTGTAAAATATATTTAGTGCAAAATAAATAATATATTTAACTTTAATGTTTAAATGCTTTGTTATTTTAGTTATTTTAATATATTTTAATGTAGTTCGAAAACCTACTTAGTAATAATAATAATAATAATAATAATAATAATCATAATATGCAAAATAAGGCACAACATGCTGCACCTGACAGGATTTTCTGTTTGGATTGTAGTTCTAAAACCTATTTATTATTATTATTATTATTATTAATAATAATAATAATAATGATAATAATATGTTGTTGTTTTAATAATATCACAACTAAATGTATGTTTTAAGTAATAACAATAATTAGTTGTAGTTTTAGAAATACAGTCCAAACAATCCAGTTTGATTCAGGTCTGTCATAAAAAAACATAAAAAAACATTACAATCATTTTAATAATCAAAGCATTTAATTATTGAAGTTTTATTTTGCACTAAATAAATATGTTAATGTATATAAATAATATATATATATCATTTTTTTATATTTAATTGTTATTTCATATTTAGTGCAAAATAAATAATATATTTAACTTTAACGTTTAAATGCTTTGTTTAAATGATTTTAATTTATTTTTAATGTCATTTGAAAACCTACTTACTAATAATAATAATAATAATAATAATAATAATAATTATAAAAATCATAATATGCAATATGAAGCAGAAAGTGCTGCACCTGACAGGATTTTCTATTTGGATTGTATAGTTCTAAAACCTATTTAATAATAATAATAATAATAATAATAATAATAATAATAGAAAATCAAATATTCACTGCAAAATAAGAATAACATTTTTATATATAAATGCTATATTTATTACAATTATTTAGATATTTTTAAATCAAAAATTCTAAATGCAGTTTTTTTAACCTCATGTATGCTGTATCTGCATAAGGAAAAAAAAAACAAATACAATCAAAGACATTTTTATTTACTTTTTATTTTAAGTTGTTGGGACCATGACATTATTATTCTTTCTATAGGAACAGAATGAAATTCATATTCACAAACCTTTTTTTTTAAAAGAGCAAAACCTAAACTGAATATAGATGCTAAAAATAAATTATAACACTGGAAATGAATACTCTCACCCACAAATGAAACCTTCAAAGAGCTGGAGGAAAGTGCATTTTGATTCTTATGACAGGTTTATGTGATTCCACAACATATTTACAAGCAAACCTACCCAAGGACGAAAAAAGAAGAAGATAACTGCGGGTTTTGTACATGGTTTTTAGGTTTAAGGTTGATATATTGGCATAAATACCCGGAGAACAAACACCATTGATGTCCTGAGTTTTCATGTGATCTCAATTCTGCCTTGCAGAAACACAAACATCCTGAGAGGTTTCAGATGAGATATCGAACCGCAGGATATATGCAGTTAATATTAATAAAGGGAAAATCAGATCTACAGTGATATAAATTCAATATGCAGTACTGTGGGAATCGATCGTGTCTCTAAAACTCAACTCTGGAATGATGAGCAGGAATTGGTCTATGATTATAAGGAACGTCACTATTGTCAGAAAGAAAAGAACAACTGATTAAAACATCCAATTATACAAGATTAACTGCAATCTAGAGCGAACAAGTGGGCAGTCTTTCTGTAAACATAGAATAAAATAATGA
>CAIGQV010017386.1:38339405-38377155 GCA_903798115.1 Danio jaintianensis
TATTGCAGTAAACAGTTTAGCTTCTTACTCAACTGTTGTTTAGTCTGTAAATCACATTGTTGTTATGAAATTGATAACTTTAGATGGCCATTTTAATTTTTGCATCAGAGGAATTTTTTCCAGATTGCTTTGCTGCCAATTCTTGTACTTTTGAATGAAAGTCAATGGGAACTAAATTTGTTTGGATACAAAATATATATATATATATTTTTTTTTTGTGTTCCACCAAGAATTTTTCACGTTTAGGTTAATTATATTATCAATATTAGTTCACGTTTGATTTTATTGACATTTGATGTATTGCAGTAAACAGTTTAGCTTCTTATTCAACTGTTGTTTAAGATACCAAAGATACGATAAGACTGTAGTTTAGATACCAAAACATCTTCGTTTGTTCTCTTCTGTATATTTGAATTTTTATCAGAATGAATAAATGATGACAGAATTTTCAGGTTAATTTTATTATTAATATTAGTTTAAGTTTGATTTTAAAGACATTTGGTCTATTTTAGCTTCTTTCTCATCTGTTGTTTAGTCTGTAAGTCACATTTTTGTTATGAAATTGATAACTTCAGACCATAAGAATTTAATTTTTGCATCAGAGGAGGATTTTTTTTTAGATTGTTTTGCTGCCAATTCTTGTTCTTTTGAATGAAAGTCAATGGGAACCAAATCTGTTTGTGTTCCACCAAAAACTTTTCCCGTTTTGGTTAATTATATTATCAATATTAGTTTAAGTTTGATTTTAATGACATTTGATATATTGCAGCAAACAGTTTAGCTTCTTATTCAACTGTCGTTTAGTCTATATCGCATTTTTTATGTTATGAAATCGATAAATTTGACGACTATCTACATAAGACTTTAATTGAGGAGGAATTTATTTTAGATTGCTTTGCTGTGAGATGCCGATTCTCGTTCTTTTGAATGTAAGTCAATGGGAACCAAATTAGTTTGAATACCAAAACAAATATTTTTTGTGTTCCACCAAGACTTTTTCCAGTTTTGGTTAATTATATTATCAATATTAGTTTAAGTTTGATTTTAATGACATTTAATGTATTGCAGTAAACACTTTAGCTTCTTATTTAACATTTGTTTAGTCTGTAAATCGCATTTGTTGATGATATGAAATCGATCACTTTTGACGATCATCTATCAACATAAGACTTCAATAGAGAAGGAATTTAATCCAGATTGCTTTGCCGTGATGTGCCAGCATTTTTCTTTTGAACTCTTCTGAGTTGTTGTCATTGTGAACGTTTGTCATTGTGAACGTTTGCTACTAGCTAGCATAAGCTATCATTACCATCTGTCCCCCGGAGTGACAGCGGTCACCGCCGGTACACGAAGCCAACCGCTGACTCCACAACACACAGCATAAAGAAAGTCCACATTCATGGATGTTAATCTGCATGACGCATACGTCTTTAATTTAGGAACAATTCCGCTTTGGTTTCGTTCCTGCTCGGTAGTTCTCACTCCACCTGGAACATATTAGCGGCGTTTCAGAAAGCATTGCATAATAAGGAAACATGGAGCAACAGGACAGAGCGCTTCAGACATGGAGTATTAAGACGTAGAGCCGAGTTATTCTGACAGCTGGACTGAAGCCACCGCCAGACACTGAATCTCGGCTTCAAATTCAATCTGTCCTCCATCTGTGTGATCTCTTTCTCTCTCTCGTCCTCTGATCTAAGCAGAAGAAGTCTGTCAGTCCTTCAGTTTTTACGTCCTGCTGCATCTCAGTCGCTCAAAGGAATATCCAGGGTTTTTTTTAAACTTCACGAACTTCAAAATGTCAACACGGCTGATGTCAATAACAGCAAAAGCGTATGTGACCTGCTTTATCGTTTTGGAGTTGGATAATTTATTGTTATATGAGATAAGTATCATTTATGAGAAGTAGGCCTACACTACTAAAGATATTAAGACGTACAGTGCTCAGCATATATAAGTACACCCCTCACAAATCTCTCTTTTAAATTCACATTTTTAATAGGAAGCTATACAATATTATATTTGTGCATATACATTAGATTAGTCAGTACTGAAGCCAAATCTGGAGCTTATCTAACAAAATAACTTACGATAACGGTCCAAAAACTAGTACACCCAAATTTATATGTTACAGAAAAATATTAAATACAAATTTTAAAAAGAAAAACTCAAGAGAAGCAAAAAAATAGACAAAATTTGTTGAAATTTTGTAGGTTGTAATTTATTTTTGCAATATTTTGCTTGAATTTAATTGTATTATCTTTCAATTTCTAAAGATGCTCAGTGACTAAAATATGATTTTAATAAATATATCTGTTTAATAAATCTGTTTTGTTTAAATGCACCAAAATACATTGCCTCTATTTACTGAGAAATGGATAAAAATATTCATTTTCAAAATGGGGTGTACTCAATTACGCTGAGCACATATGCTAAACATAGCCTACAGTGTTGCTATGGCAATCAGATTATTAAATTTACTAGTAGACCTATCTATTTGCATGCTATAGTACTTATTATTATTATTTTTTAGCTATTAGCATTTTACAACCGTGTATTTTTTACTTCAAATAACTTACTGTAATTGCTATAAGGAATAAAAATCTAATTAATCAAATAATGAAGTAATAAAAAATTATAAAATAGAATAACATCATTTATTACGATTAATAAGCACAGTCTAAAGAATGTTGGGGTGTTGTAAGCCAAAGTTGGGTCAAATATGAACAAACCCAAACTTGGGTTAATCTTTTCAATTTCTTTTAAATCTAAATTACAAGATTAGGTTTGACCATTTTTGACCCCAAATTGGGTTACAACAACTTGCACTTTAGTATAAAAGTGTAAAATAAAATAAATCCAAAAGATAAAAAATAAATATTTTAACTCTACATTAATTCATGCATATTCATAATATTTCTAGTTTAGTAAATAAAAATCAATTCCTGGCTGTGCCCTAAAGTGAAAGTGTTGTGGGTACAAGTATGCAATATTATATTACAGATTCATGGAGCTGATTTTCCATTGGATCCAGAGATATGTTTATTGGGCAATTATACAAATTCTAACCTCCAGCATAATCATGCTATTAAGCTTACTGAAATGTTACTGACAACAGCTATAATGTATTGCTTTAAAATGGAAAACAGACATTGATGTACCAATTGGACTGTGGATCTCAGAAGTTTGCAACTGTATACCATTGGAGAAGATCACATATTCTTTGAGAGGAAAGGGTGAATTATTTAAAAATATTTGTAATCCATTTTTGAATTATATTAAAATAGTACCACATGATTTGATTTGACAAAACAGTTTTTCTCCATTGGTTTATACTGTATCTCCTCCCTTTTTATTTATTTATTTTATTTTATTTATTTTTTATTTATATATATATTATATTATAGTGTGTATGTTTTACTTTAGTTTGCTTGCTGCTTAGCTTCGATGTTTTGTATTGTTAACTTTTGAAAAAGCAAAATAAAAATATATAATAAAAACAAATTCCAATATTAATTAAATACACAATTTGATTAAAACAAGCAAATAAATACAAAATGGATTTAAATTAATGCTAAAAATGTGATTTTTAAAAGTAAATAAATGTATTATTATATTATATACTAAATGATTAAAAACGGACTAACAAGTAACAAGGCTAATCTTGTGCTTTGAAACAGTTTTTTTTATAAATAAAGATTTAAAATAATACTTTAGTATTTAAAGGGGACCTATTATGCAAAAATCACTTTATTAAGGGGTTTAAACAGTTGTGTGGCATGAGTCTGGGAATAGAACCAGCTTCTAATGGTAAAAATTAATTAATTCTATTTTTTATAATGACACTTGATAAAAACAGTCTGCAGAAACACTTTGATTGACATTCTCCCTTTGCCCGTGTCATCAGAGGGGGAAAGCTCCGCCCATTAGTGATAATCTCTCCCTCATTAGTATAAACAGCCCTGAGAAAGAAGCAGCTGTCCGCCATTAGAGTTTAGAATCTACCACTATGCTGACACACAGGCATTTGTAGCTTCGCCCTCTTTTGAAAAGAGCTCAATCTCATTTGCATTTAAAGCGACAGTCACCAAAACAGCACAATTTGGATCACAGCCTAAAAGTTTCAGTTTCAAAGAGTTATAAAACATCATCTGTGGAGTATTTTGAGCTGAAACTTCACATACACACTCTAGGGACATCAGAGACTTTATTTTACATGTTGTAAAAAGGGGCATGATAGCAGTGGCGGTTCTACACGGAGGCCTAGGGAGGCCCGTGCCTCTGTAGACATGTCCCTGGCCACCCCTGTGGCCCCCCCGAGCTGACCAAATAAAAACAATTATGAATTTATTATGATTTTACACACGAGCGCCAAAAGCGGAACTAATGTGACACATCGTTCTACACAGGTAAATTAGAGCGGCACACCCAAACACTGTGGCGCTGCTCAATGGATGAGTGCGCAGCAACAACTAGAACACTACTCTTGGATAGAGGAGCTACGATTAATTTTCTACGTCATTTTTTAATGTGCCCCTCTGGTTAAACACTGGCCCCCTCTTGGCCCCCCTAGTAAAATTTGTCTAGAACCGCCACTGCATGATAGGTCCCCTTTAAATCTTTAAATGGAGTCTTTTAACAAGTGATTAAAATTATTCTTATTTTAACTGTGCCTGACCTTTTCCCCCATGTTTTTAACCTATAAATCCCTTTTTCACCTTTAATCCATAAAACCAAGACTCGTTGATCTCTTTTGGTATTTTGCTATTATAATATACGTGATTTAAAGAATGTTTAGATGTTTCACTGAAATACAAGACAAAAAAAACATACTTTGCAGTGTACATGCTGTTTTATCGACGTTTCCCACAGTTGAAAGAAAAAGAGGATGATTCCTGTGCTGTATCTGCTTAAACCTGTGAAGCTCTCTCTCTCTCACACACACACACACATCACATTAAACATTACTTCACCATAAACTCTTTGAATACCCAGGTAAAACCAGCACTATACTAGAAGGCTGCATCTCAAATCAGCTCTCAAGGTCATGAATCAGTAGGTCGTCTTCACAAATTCGGGCACTAGTAAGGGCAGTACTGACCTTGGTTCACTATACATTGGGACACTGATGGTGACATGAGAACATGCTCGTTGCTCAACATCAAAACATGGAATTTGTGAACAACAGCAGAACTTATCTTCTTCAAATAATATCCCAACAACATTTCAACCATAAAAGGGTCAGTTCCCCCCCCCCCAAAAAAATTAATTCTGTTATTAACGGGCGTGGCTTGGTTTTTCTACTGCGAGCTGATTGGATGTAGTAAAGTAGGCATTTCATTCAGAGAGATCGCAAAAGGGTTTTGGAAGAGTTATTACAACCTAACAGACTCCTCCTCCTCACCATTTCGGTTTGTTGTCAAAACTGACAGTGGTAGGGGCGTGGCTAAGTATGCCACGCCTAATACCTCAGACAGACGTAATTTAGCTGAAAACAAGCAGGAAGTGCATTTTCAGATTTTAATTAAAGATTACAAGAGCAAACAATTTTTTTTCTTAATGACATGAATTGTTGACCACAAAACTAGCAATGTGAGCTAACAAAATCATATGGTTAGTTTTGATTTCATGTGTACTTTAAATGTTTGCTAGATTGTTCTGTACTCTAGTGCACTGGTCCCCAACCACCGGGCCACAGACAGGTACCAGTCCGTGGATCAATTGGTACCGGGCCACACAAGAAATCAATAATTATTTCCGTTTTATTTATTATCTGAGTCTGAACGATCTTTTATTTTAAAAAATCTTTTATTTTGAAAAATGATCGTATTCTCTCGCTTACATCTCGGTCACTTGAGCACCCAAATTTAACCCACAAGCAGCAAAATGAGTAAGAAACAGACGTCTTTGGAAAGTTTCTTTGCTAAGGGGAAAAGGCCCAGTGAAGGACCTGCAAACTGCCAAGGAATGGATCCACAACCCATCTGTCAACAAATCAGGTGAATCCAGCGTGTCTGTGCAAGAAGATCAACTGCTGGAGATCGCAAATGACGGCGGCCTTTTTAGGGGCCGTTTGCATATTGTGTCTTTTTTGCGGTCAAATTCGTTATTTCCAATGAAGGCACGCGGCTTGCGAGCGCATGTTGGGAGCGATGCACACAAGTGGTGCGACGTACTCGCACTTTCCAGGCACACCTAGTTGAAAACATCTCTTTTCAGAATGCCGCGAGCGCACCGTGAGTCACGTGACAAGAACTGACCGATCAGCTTCACACATTGTATGGAATGTAAACATTTCTCAGACAAACACAAAACACCCAAACACTGCAGTGCTTTTTAAATTTCTCCATAAATAAAACTTGTGTCAGGGCTGCAGCAATGTTTTGTTTTGTCAGCTTGTCATCCTCTAAAATTGTTGATGGTCGCCTAGCAATCTACATACATACACTTCACCCACCCCCACCCCACCCCTCAAGCATTGACCGGTCCGCAGTGGTTAAAGGGTTGAAGACCACTGTTCTAGTGTTATATTTGGTTCATGCAATTCATGCTTCAGAATTTCCGTTAAGAGAACATAGTGAGCCCTTGACTCCCCCCAACCCCCCCCCCAAAAAACCAAACAAATTTGAAAAATAACCTTTGGAAAAAGAACCAACTTCATCTGTTCTGTTCTGAATGGCTCTGGAGTTAACCTGATCTCTGTTCTCCATGGTGTAAATGCTTTATTTGTGGGATATATGGGCTAGTTTATTCTGGCCCGCAGCTGCAGGGAAGAGCAAGTCAGAGTTTCCATCAGTTAGAAACGGCAGCAAAACTCAAACCGCTCTCTCAAACAACAGCACACTCTTTCATTCAGCTCATTCTTTCCACTAGAAGACCCATATCATGTGCACAGTAGTTTCGGGAGGCCCACTGGAAACTAAAAGGGTTTCGACGAGACTTAAAACACAGCGGAGAAAGAGAAATAGTTTCTATGAGCCTCTAGAACATTTAAATTATTAAATTACAATTCAAATTATTGCTAATTCTATTATTTTGAATATACAGTTGAAGTCAGAATTATTAGCCCTCCTGAATTATTAGCCCCTCTGTATATTTTTCCTCCAATTTCTGTTTAACGGAAAGAAGATTTTTTTAAACACATTTCTAAACATAACTCAATAACTTTTTAATAACTAATTTCTAATAACTGATTTCTTTTATCTTTGCCATTATGACAGTACAGAATATTCATTCATTCATTCATTCATTTTCTTTTCGGCTTAGTCCCTTTATTAATCTGGGGTCGCCACAGCAGGATGAACCGCCAACTTATCCAGCATATGTTTTACGCAGCGGATGCCCTTCCAGCTGCAACCCATCACTGGGAAAAGTACAGAATATTTTACTAGATATTTTTCAAGATACTAGTATTCAGCTTAAAGTGACATTTAAAGGCTTAACTAGGTTAATTAGGCAAGTTAGGGTAATTAGGCAAGTCATTGTATAACGGTGGTTTGCTCTGTAAATAATTGAAAAATAATATACCTTAAGGGGGCTAATAATATTGACGTTAAAATGGTTTTTAAAAAATTAAAAGCTGCTTTTATTCTAGCCGAAATAAAACAAATAAGATACTGTGGAAAAATTCCTTTCTCTGTTAAACATCATTTGGTAAATATTTGAAAAAGAAAGAAAAATTATACATATTTTTAAACAAAGAACTAAAAATTCTATAACTAAAATTATCAAATTATTATTAATTGATTATTTGTCGGTTAAATGACTAGTCCAAAACATAATTAAATAAATAAAATGTATGAAAGCAAACAAATAAGTAATTGCAAAATGGATAAAAATGTTCACTAAAAATCCTACGTAAATAAATGTGTAAACTAAACAATAATTACAGCACTATAATGAGTAGAACAAAAGACAACAATTATCTATCTTTGTAGAAACTAAATATTTTCTAACTAAATATTTAGACCCTAATTTCATTAATATAATAAATAATATAATCAATTGTTTAATATAATAAAGTGTTTATTTAGAAAGTTTAAAAAACACATTTTATAATGGAAAAACTAATGAAAAAAAAACACAATTATTATTTATTGATTAATCCTTATTAAAAAAATCAAACAAACATAAAAACTGTATTATTAAAATAATTATTAGAAATAATGATTATAAATTAATCAATGCATAATATGATTATTATAATAAAGCAAATTAATAAAAATAATATGTGTATTCAAATTTTGATTTAAAAAATAAATAAACCTACACTGAAAAAAATATATCCATAAATTAGCAGTTTTCTGTATTTTGTGATTCATGATTTTATCTTTAATTCCCTCACATTTATTTATGCTTTTGAATTGGAATATGTGACCTTGACCTTTCTTACAACAACTTTTAACCTTGAAAAGTTCGGAAAAAGTGACTTTTATGAAAAAAATTTAATAGTTTAAAGTGATATATTGTCTGGGTTGGTGTTGTTCATTACACTACAAAAACCTTGTAATAAACTGCCAGTACATTTTCCAACCCAGGCTCATTCTAAAAACGTACTGCTATATACATTTCTGGAGAGCGCTACATACGTCCCAGGAGCTACGTTTTTTTGCAGTTTTTGTTTTCACGAATCCACCAGAGGCCGCTGTATACGCTTTTTCAGATCTCAAATTTCTCTCACGAGTGCCATTCGTGCCTGCTGTTCTTGCGCAAATCCACCAGAGGCCGCTGTCGACTGACTGATCAACTGACCCTCCCTCCTCCTTCTCTAAACCCAACCAATAGTGTTTTCAAAAGCCCCGATTGACCAGCGCCCACCCACTTCCCTAAACCCAACCGACAGTGTTTTCAAAAGCAATCCACAAAAAGAAAAGCCGCCTGATTTTTACCATGTTTTCAGATTTTACCACATCCTCACCCTGTTATTTACTTGTTTTATTTTATTATTTTTAAAGCTATTTAAATTTTTAAAGTACCTCTGGCTACATAATTCGCAATCTCCAGAAATGTATATAGGGCTTTGGAATGAGCCTATGTTGACATTTTCTGTTATTTTACAGACTTATTTCTCTATATATTATTTCTTATACATAATATTATTTCAAACTACTAAAAATGTCAATAAAAGTCACTTTGTTAAACTGTAGAGTTAAATTATCAACATCAAAAGTCAACAGAGCGGAGATCAAGATCCCATAATGCCATTCACAACCGTAAATAAACAGAAAATGAATCACAAAATACAGAAACTGTTAATTAACAGATATGTTTTACAGTGTATATCGTATGCAAAGTAGTTTCGGGAGGCCAGCTAGAAACAAAAAAGGACTTAAAAACTCACTGGAGAACGAGAAATGGTTTCTTTAAACCACTAAAACACAGCGAGCATCAGACAGGCATGATCAAGCTCTGCCTCGATGGCTGTTATTTGGTGAAGGGCTTGTAATTAAGATGCAGAAAATGCTATTTTATGCCTGACTGTTCCTCAACGATACGGCAAAATGCTACGCAGGGATCCCGGTCGTCTCGGAGAAACCATTACACAAGGCTGTTCGCCCTTTTAATTAAAGCCAATGACAGCTCCTCTGGTTCTTTTATCGTGAGAAGAATTAACTCTCGTTGCAGACACAAAGTACAAACAAACAAAACAAACAAGCCTGTAATTACACCATCATTAGTCCTTCCCAGTTTCCTCGACAAACGAGAACGGTTTGCCCAAAAAATGAATTTCTGTCATCGTTTTTTCATCCTCGTGTTGTTGCTTTCTTCCTCCTGTGAAACTTAAAGTCATTTCCAAGCCGTTAAAGAAAATAATCAAAGCATATTAAGATCAAGGTCCAGAAAGCTACTGTAAAAAAATGTAGAGTCAAACACAGAATATTGAGTCAACACAAATCGATTAAGTTAACTTAATTGTTTTTACAAATTTAAGTGGATTGAACATAAAACAATTAAGTTTCCCCAAAAAACCCTCAATAATTGTGTTGATTCAGCTCGTTTTAAATAAGTAGTTTGAAGAAGAAGCAAAAATCATCTTCTGAAGTCGGAAACTGACCACATTTAAGTCATTGATGGTCGTACTTATGCATAAGCAAAATATAAAGAGAATATAATAGTATAAGATAATATGGATATTTTATGGAGATCAAATTTTCACTGTACGCGAAAGAGCACACTGTAAAACATGCAGGGTTCCACACAATTCCTTCATGTTGTCCCAACACAAATCGATTAAGTTAAATGTTTTTTACAAATTTGAGTGGATTGAACATAAAACAATTAAGTTATCCTAAAAAACTAATTTAATAGTGTAATACCACATTTGCTCTAAAAACATCTCATCTTAATCAATAACCAAATGGTGTGGACCGTCATAGACTTGCATCCTTCATTCCTTGAGATAGGAAAGATGCATAGCAAGGCTGCATTTGCCTTCAAAACAAAGTGCAACCATAAAACAACACAGTTTTTGCGTGTGTGTGTGTGTGTGTGTATGTGCTAATACTCACATCCTCCCAGGTAAAGCTGACAAGCGCATCGTCTTCATCCTGAAACCTGATATCTCCATGCTCAGGTTCTTCCTCCATAACAAACACAATGCTGACGGAGCGATAGTAAGGGTGTGTGATATTGAGCACGTCTTGAGTCAGTGGCACCGATCCGCCTTCCCTCACCGTCAGATTGACCACCTGGACGGGTATGATTCGGGGAAAAATGTCCACCTGCACCTCCAGGTCTTCAATGGTGGTCAGGCCGTTGCTGACGTCTGCGGTGAAGTGGTCGCGGCCCTGCAGGGAAGCGGAGACATAAAGGATCCTGCCCCGGTTAATGTCCTCCTGTGTGAAGGAATGAATGTAGTCCAGGACGGGAGACGCGGTGCTGTCCGAGTCGTTGATGAGTTTCACCACGTGACCAAGGCGAGGGAAGTCTTTGACCGAGTACACCATCTCTTTGGGTAGGACGTCTGTCTGCTCCACCTAAGAAGACCAAAGGATGTTCAAGCAAGTGTGGTTGGAAACATGCTGCACATTTCTACAGACTGTTAAAGTCGGCATGAAATCAAAATTTAATGTTCTTATTTTTATTCATAGTAGTGCTTGTTATAAACGATGTATCTGTGCACTTCATTATTTCCTAAAAATTCATTTGCCCTCATAATCTTTAATCAAATTTTAACAACTTTTTCTTTACTTCTGGTCACATGAAATGCCTTTTGGGCGGAGCTATCAATCCTTTAGGGCGGGGCTATCATAGCTTTAGGGCGGGGCTGTCAGTCCTTTAGGGCTGGGCTGTCAGTCCTTTTAGGGTGGAGCTATCAATCTTTTAGGGCGGGGCAATCAATCTTTTAGGGCGGAGCTATCAGTCCTTTCAGGTAGAACTATCAGTAATTTAGGGAGAGGCTAACCGTCCTTTTGGGCGGAGCTATCAGTCCTTTAGGATGGGGCTATCAGTGCTTTCGGGGGAGCTATCAGTCACTTAGGGCGGGGCTAACAGTTCTTTTGGGCAGAGCTATCAGTCCTTTAGGGCGAAACTATCAGTCATTTTGGGCAGAGCTATCAGTCACTTAGGGCAGAACTATCAGTCCTTTAAGGTGGAACTATCAGTCATTTAGGGCAGGGCTAACAGTCCTTTTAGGCGGAGCTATCAGTCCTTTAGGGCGAAACTATCAGTCCTTTTGGGCGGAGCTATCAGTCACTTAGGGCAGAACTATCAGTCCTTTAGGGTGAAACTATCAGTCATTTAGGGCAGGGTTAACAGTCCTTTTGGGCTGAGCTATAAGTCCCTTAGAGCAGAACTATCAGTCATTTAGGGTGGGGCTAACAGTCCTTTTGAGCGGAGCTATCCGTCCTTTCGGGCAGGGCTATCAGTGCTTTAGGGCGAGGCCATAAGTCCTATATGGCGGTGCAATCAGTCCTTTAGGGCAGGGCTATTATGATGATGACAACCAGGTTAATATTTTGAGCAATGTTCTTCTTTCATTTAGTTATCAATGCCCATCTTTCAACAACCCAATCGGTTCCCAAAGGATGAAATCATGCACCTCCCTACATTTTTTCTCGTTTCAATTAGATGTCAGAATATGGGAAAAAAGGACAATCTTGACTTCTGTTTTATGTCAACTTTAAATATAGGGATATAAAGATTCATCACAACTCATGATTAAGGTTGGATATAGTTTTTTGATACCGATTCACATCAATTTTCTCACTGAGGAAATAATTTTTTAGATAATCCTGACATTGACACAATCTTTAAGTGCCACTGAAATTAGGCACAGAAATTTGTGTTTTGATCTAGTCTGGTACATACTGGTTATATATTCAACCTGTATGGCACCTAACCCTACTCACGATTAAATAAGGTCCACAATAGTGGCCTCACAATACACTATTTTCACGATTTTAACAAGCAAGTAAAAAAAACTCATTGGTTCCTGTGGAAGCTCAAATTCAAGAATAAACCCCATTGGCTCTTTCCCATCAAATGAGTTTGGTTGAGCTTCTGTAACCAAATGTGATATGCTGTAAACATCCCCTAAACGTTCCCTAATCAGTGGATTAAACAGATGGATGTATTCTGTGGTCTTCTTATGAATGTTTTGAGTTTTGGATGACTAGACTTTCAAAGGAGGGACAGAAATTCATACAAATTTTGTGTTCTGAAGATGAGTGAAAGTCTTATGGGTTTGAAACAATATGGTAAATGTTCATGTTTGGGTGAACTAACCCTTTAAATCTGCCGCAGCTTATCTCGACATGCCATATTTGAATGTTTGAAATTGGAAACAACATTCGGGAGCTTTACATTAAATGAGAGAGCGAACACAACGGGAACAATACGAGGATGAGTAAAAGTACTTTCCTCTTTGGCTGAACTGTACCTTTAAGTCGTACAGCAACATTACCACTGTTTAGAAATGAGTAAAAATGTTTTGATATATTAAATTGCTCTGAATGGTACATTGGAGAGCTGATATCACAAATGAGATTTATGCCAAACCCTCTATTTAGCTTGTGATGAATCTCCATAACACTTAAAGGGAAAAGTAGCGCGAGTATAAATCAATGTCAGACGCTCACAAATGTCCTAATGAATCTGAGCGGAGGCTGTTTCCTCTATGGCAACACTTGGGTAATTACTGAAAGTACACTCAGTGGAGCGTCAATGGTGTGTATGGCATGTCTAGGGCTACTGCAGAGACTCAAGTAAAACCTGAACAATTTTCTTTTGTCTAAAGAAGCTAAACTAAATGCAAAGCAGCTCCTGGATAGATTTATGAGCCCGGCATTCAGGGATTTTGGGAGCAGCACTCTTGCGGATCCGGAGCCTTCCGCAACTCTAATGCAGCAGATGTTGAACACAAATTATCATTAAGCACTGCTGGAAGTCTTTGAAAACTGATGTTGATATTTCTGTGATGTGAACTGAAATGTATCTCTACCAGCATATTAAAAGACGAACAATACTAAGTTCTATGCAAAATTGGATAAACATTAAAAGAACTAGCTCTCTGCTTTTGGAAAACAACTTCTGACTTGACATGAAATGAGACCTGTGGCCTCATTCCCAAAACACGAGAAGAACAAATTGTCATTTAAAACATTTGTAAACATTTGCGTGTGTGTGCAAATTGATAACATTTCATTATTGAGTTTAAAGAAAGTAGTTTTCATTGCCACAAATCACTAGAGAAGTCTTGTACAAATTATTTAGATGTTTAGCAGCAACTTGCAATTTTATGTTTCAACCACAGGTGGCAGTAAAGAGATCAAATTTCTGTAGTGCATCTTTAAGAACAAACTATTTACATGAGTTAATTAGCTATTCAAATCTGAATTGTTTTTGAAATCAGAAAACAATTGTGCCCCCACAAAATAAAATCAATAAATACAAGTTTAAAGCAATTTAACGGGTGATATTATAATTTTTACAACAAGTTATATTAGTCTCTGGTGACCCCATAATATGTCACCTCAAAATAGCTCATGGATCATTTATTATGCCATGATGCAAATGCTCCTTTTATGGCTGAAGAAAAAACAGTTTTTGTATGTATCCCTGTAAATGCAAATAAGCTTCTGTGGGTGGTACCTTTACAGCTCATGCCCCCGGTACTTAGCAACAACAACAAAAAAAATCCTCTGCAGGCATTTTAAAGCTTTGTTAGTTTAAACTCCTCATATTTGGTTTTATATATGCACTGAACGCCACCACCAACAAAATTAAGTCAGTGGGTCCCAACAACCAGCATTTTTCAAAATAGCATATTTTGTGTTCAACAGAAGAAAGAAACTCAAATAGGTTTTGAGCAAGTGAAGGGGTGAGTAAACGTTGACAGAATTTTCATTTTTGGGTTAACTATCCCTTTAAATATAGTTAGGAAAGGTGCTCTTACCTTCAGGTGGGATTGGTCAATAACAGAGTGCTCCCCTTCATAAGCGATGATCACCTTGGTTGATGAAATCATAGACTCTGACGGGTAGCCTTTCTTGAATATCTTAATCCTGAAAGTTCCTCCTGTGGACAGGCCATTAGCTTGCACATTGAAGGTAAAGGAATCTTTCAAGCTAAGGCTCTGGTCACTGTGTTCATAAGAGACCACACCCTTAGTCAGGTCTTCCTGTGTAAATGATGAAGATTCAATTCCACTGACTATAATCTGACCATCACTGGGAGGAGAAATCACATCATAAATGATCTCATCTGCACTTCTGATGTCCATATTGGTTTCTGCACTTAGCAGACTGATGTTCAATGTCTTGGTGCTGCCGTGGTCCATGACCATCATGTTATTGTTGGCTATGCTTAAATAAGGGTCACCTGCTTGCACCTGCAGTACAGCTGTGGTCTTGTGTAAACCATCAGATACTTGAAGTTGGAATCGCTCGCGATCTGCCCCATGGTGGACAAACAAAACTTTCTTATCCCTCAAGTCAGCTTGACTAAATCGGTATATAGGTTGTGTTGGGTCTGCAGAAGAGACAATGTTTCCTGAAAGAATTCCCACTCTCACATAAACCAGCTGGGTATCATTAAAGTCAGAATCGTTGTCTTTGAAAAGAATGTCATCAGTGGTCAATAAACGCTGACCATTTCTGACAACGTTAAACGGTTTTTGTATTACCCTTTGAGGCACGTGGTCATTCCTGGACTGTATTGCAATGTTAAACACTCCCGTCAGTAATGCATGACTTTCATCTTGTCCACCATTGCCATCACTTGAATCAAATACCAGGAAGGTAAACTGGTCATGCTTTGTTTTTGATCCATCATGTTTGTAAATCAGTCTGTCTGAAGAAAGATCCTCATTGCTAAAGACCCGAACTGCACCTTCAAACCTTTGCACACCGGGTGGAGAATCTCTGATAAGACGACCATGTTTGGGATCTTGTTTAATTCTGTACACAAAGTCTGTTGAGGTGGAGGTTTGAAGCCAGAGATATTCTTTATTTATGAGGTTTTCATTTCCTTCAAGCACAACAAGTCTCTCATTGGTTAGGACAGGAGCGTTAGAATCACCCTTGATTTTGATTGGAAAGGTGTATTCTCTGGAATACTGATCTTCTGCAAACACTTTGAACTGGAACTGATCCTCAAAATCAACTGCCCTGCGCACACGAGGACTGTAGCTGATGAAACCATCCAAAATGTCTTGTTGAGTGAAAGTATCACCATCAGATAACTCTTTATCTAGCATTAACAAGACTCCCCGTACTGGACGTTTCAGAATTGCATACTGTACTGTTCTTGAATCACTATGGCCTATCTTCACAAAAGCTTGCAATTGATCAGGCTTAATGACTTGTTGCTGTCCCCCATTAACTTCCAACTGAGCCATTTTTGATATTCCTACAAGAGCAGGCATGATCTGAATTGTAAATGTGTTGTCTGAAAGGACGACCTGTCCAAGTTGTGCATTGAAGTGAATTACCTCAGACTCCATGCTGTTGTGATTGGCTGTGAAGTTGGGAATGTATTTCAATCGGTTCTGCTCTAGATCAGACTGATGAAATTGCGTGACTCTATTTGCAAGCCCGCTGTCTGAGATCAACTGCAGTTCTCCAAACTGAAGTGGCTGAGTGATCTCATATACAACATCTCCTGTTTTTGGAGTTGCGGAAATGGCCAAATTTTGTATTCCAATAGGGGCACTGCTATCCTGACTGATCTCAAGGCCAGTATTTGTGACCAGAGTCATCTGGGGCTGTGTGATGAGCAACTTAAATGTGCTTGATTGGCTAACCAAATCTCCATTTGAGACCTGCAAGGTAAGTCCTGTCACTTCTCCTCCCTTGTGGACATAGTAAATGTTTCCTTCTTTCAGCTGTCTACAGGTAAACTCTCGAAGACCAAATCCTGGGTGCTGAGCATTCTCCAGATATCCAACAGGAGTAGGGTTTGACATGACTGTAACCTTGATGTCATCACATCGATTATCTGAGTCTGTGATTTTAATAAGGTTTGGGCTCAGCCGTGTGCGCCCATTAGCAGTGACTGAAATGTCACCTGCACTGAGCTGAGGGATGTCATTGACAGGGATGAACTCTACAGGGAGCACAAATTGTCGAGCAACACTCAAGCACTCAGGGAGATTTGTACCATGTGCAATCACCTCCAGCCTCATTTCATCTCCATACTTCTCATTGCCATGATGGGAATACTTGATTTTCTTATTGACAACATCTAGAAGGGTAAACTTTTTGCCATCTCTTGAGTTCGTACTAAGCACTCCATACCAGGGGTCACTTAGCAGAGTAAAGATGATCTGAGACTGACGAACACCTGCAGCATTTAGGTCAAATGTTGGGTTGAGGTTTACTATATCAACAAAAGCTTCTCCTCCTTCAGGAACGAGAAGAGGAGTGATGTCCAAGAGTTTGGATACGTTGCGAAACATCTCTGGAAAATCTTCTGTTGGGAAACAATGCCTTTCGTCAGTATTTAAATCAATGTATGAGATTCTTACTGGAGGCGTAGGTGTAGGCTCCAATTCTTCTTCATACGCTGAGTAATCATACTCCCCTTCACATTTCACATGAATGTCTTTAGTTATCAGAGCATCTTGGAGGCTTCTTCCTTTCTGATTCACCTTGATTTCTCCTAAACATCCGATGAATGACTCTGTTGTGATCTCCTCCTCAACACGAATCAGATAATCATCTTGAAACACATCCTTCATCTTCTTCTGAATACCTCCTAGGTACAGATTCCCAACTAGGTCCAGTTGTCCTTCAGTCTCATTAAGACGAAGTGAAACCGGTTGACTGTCCACAGCCATCAGGAATTTATTGCTTTCAATCTGAACTTTTACTCTGTGCCATTGATCATCGTCGATTTTTACTTCCACATTGTCCAGCATATACATCCCATCTCCCAGATCAATAACGCCTTTCAGGAAACCTCCCACCATTCCTATTGCAATGAAGTCTGTCTGGTGTCCTGGATGGAAGAGCAACAGTGCGTCCTCAATAGTTGTCTTGATTAACATCTCCAGGCTACGGGCTCCAAAGTTAGGTCTTGTCCATGTAGGGAAAGAGATGAACGAGTCTGGGCTTATAAAGCTTACAGAGTCTCCATCTCCAGCCTCAAATTCACTGCTGCATGTCTCTTTGGTGTCATAGCAGACTGTATTGGCTGAGGACAGAATATCAAAGTCATGAGACTCAAACATAACGTTGCTCATGCAGCCGCGCAGGGAGGGAACAGCCGTGCTCAGGTACTCCACTTCCAGATCTTTCACTCCTCCAAGAAACACTCCCTGGTCGATGTTCAGGTCTTCGTTTGCATTCTCCAACTGGATGAAGGTTGTGTACAGGTTGTCCACAGCCATAGTGAGTTTGCCATCTTTCAGAAGGAGAGACACATGGTGGTCGAGAAGGTTACTGAGTTGGAGACCCATAGAGGAGGCCAGAACCTTTTCTCCAGATCCCATGTCAATCCTAGCCTGTATATAGAGACACACATGAACAAATTATTAAGCAGCAGAAATAGCTGTTAAAACTAAAACGTGAAACAGACAATTTTATGGAAAAATGTTAGTAAAATATTCGGTACTTTCAAGCAGTGCAATACAATGATAATGTCAAACTTTAATTTGAATTACATTTAGGTTTCAATTTCCTCATTTAGACTGTCAAAGAGTACAAAGCTGCATTAAATGTAGCATTGCAATAACAATATTTTCACAAAATTAATTTAGATTAAGTGTACTGTCATTTTCATGAAAGAAAGAAAGAAAGAAAGAAACAAAGAACAAAAGAAGAAATAAAGTAACGACTGAAGTATGCCTCCATTTTGGTAAGAAATTTTAAGCACAGCGTTCTTACTTCAAGTAAATTGTCAGCTGCTATAATACTTTATGGCTTGAATTTCAGTTGTTGTTACGTGAAAAATTATTATTTACAAAATAACAGTAATAAATAAATAAATAAATGATATAACAAATGATGGCTGTAATACACTGTTGTAGCACATGACCTTGTAAGATGATGCTTTGCCGCTTCAGACCATTGCAGGTTGCCAGCAGGCACACAACATCATAAGACATTAATATTAGGTTACATTTAGGTCATGATGTTGGGTGACCAAAATTCAGCTTCTAAGGACAACGTTATTTTGATGTCCAATAATGACGTCAAATGACGATATTTGGTTGATTTGAGGTTGTGTTGAAAAGTGACCAAAATCCAACGTCGAGGCAACATCTTAAACCAACGTCATATTGACGTCAAATACTGACATTTATTCGTCAGGTATGGCAACCAAAATCCAATGTCTGATAGACGTCATAGTGGTAACGTCCACACAATGTCAAGTTGTAACATCATTAGATTTTGATATTTGGTTGTTTTCAGGTTGCGTTGGAAAGTGACGTCTGGACACTGACGTCGGTCTGACCATGGGTTCTGACGTCAACCCGATTATCATTTCCACCTAAGATTTTTACATTTCTACCCAAGGGTTTACTTTTTACAAACTTTATTACTGCTATTTTGTAAATAAAATCTTTCCACTATCAACAGTTGAAGTTCAAACCTTCAAGGAATTCTGCAATGTATCTGTTATCAAGCTACTGGAAAAGCTACATTATTTCATAAATACAGTAAGCTGAGCTACTGTCAACCTACTGAAAAATGTAACTACGCTAAAAGGTGAGCTACTTCTAGCTACTCCCTTACATTGGTTATGCAGTTGCTAAGATGTTCTGGTTTGTTTGTGGTAATAGCTGCACATCATAGGTTAATCCTTGCTTGGGAATTGGGGTTTGGGGTTTTGTTTCTCCGGAAGCACCCGTAGTAAATCTTTTTTATTTCACTTCTGATCCTCTGGCACATTAATCATGTTTAGGCATTTAAGCAAAAACACAAGACAAAAGTACTGATTAAGAATATAATTTTTCACAGTCCATTATACAAGTATCCTGTTGTGAAATGTTGCCTCAGACTTTGTTGGACCAGTCTATTTGAGACAACTTAAACTGAAAATATCACAGATCTCTTTTCAGATACGCAGCCTCCAAAAAATGAAAAAAGTAAATCGGAGTGAATTGGATACGTCGGTAGAAATGCGTTTTTAATGACAAATCCAGCCACCGATGAGATAGTCTTGGTAGCGCTTCACACTGTAGCATAATGCAGACAGTTTGAGAGCCTGTGTTTATCTGTGCGGAGCGGGAGCCGTTTTCTGGGAAGGCTGTAGATGAAGAAGAAATATCTCAGAGCAAAACCAGTAACTCATTCTAGCCGTGGACGCTTTTTCCATGCATTGAGCTGAAAAACTGTGCCGATCCAGTCGCAGTGGAGCTGGAAGCGAATGTGAGTCATCCCTTTCACCACAAAGCAAACGGCTGCCTCTCAAAAACTCACTAGAGATTTTCTCAGTGTGTGGCTCATTCTGGGAGCCTCAAGTCTTGAAGGGCCATGAGAAAATAATGGAGCTTGTATTTATTTGTGTAGTCAGTCTGGGGCTTAATCTACAGTACAAAGCAGATATTTTGACAAATGGCACCCAGTGCTTTCTGATTCTGCCAAATCTGATTTCCGTCTTTAGTGCATAAGAAGCAGTTTCAAAAGGCTCTTTAATCCAAAGCAATTTTACACTTAAAAGAGAGTTCAGAGGATTACAACAACTAGAAGTCATCTAATGTTAATGAGGTGATTTGAGGGGACTTTAAGGCGCTGTTTTCAACTGGTCATTTCATATTTATTTTTTTGCTGATTGGATAGCTATCTGTAGGCGACACGGTGGCTCAGTGGTTAGCACTGTTGCCTCACAGCAAGAAGGTCGCTGTTTCGAGTCCCGGGCCAGTTGACATTTCTGTGTGGAGTTTGCATGTTCTCCACGTGTTGGCGTGGGTTTCCTCCGGGTGCTCCGGTTTCCCCCACAGTCCAAAGACATGCGGCATAGGTGAATTTATATAAACTAAATTGGCCGAAGTGTATGAATGTGTGTGAATAAGTGTGTATGGGTGTTTCCCAGTACTGAGTTACGACTGGAAGGGCTTCCGCTGCGTAAAACATATGCTGGAATAGTTGGCAGTTCATTTCGCTGTGGCCACCAAAGACGAAGGAGACTAAGCCGAAGGAAAATTAATGAATGAATGAATACATAACTATCTGATCTGATGAGAAGAGTCAGGCTGCAAATGCAAGCTGAGCTGCATGCAATGCGCACACCTAACCCCGCCCCTAACCCTAGCCCTCACAGTGACGTCACCGGCTCCACTGAGTGCATTGTGTCTGAGAAGGCATTTCTGAGACTGGGTGTCTCAGCTTGCATATGCAAGTCTGCAGTCAGATGCTATTGGATCTGATGACAGGTGTAAATTCCTTCTGATACGCATTCAAGATGGATATTCAGTTCAATTCAATTCAAGTTTACTTGGTCATAACAGTTATTGTTTCAAAGCAGCTTTACAAAAGGTGCACATTACTGCATTACAATCAAAATCTGAAAAGTTAAGGTTATTAGTTAGCATAACTTTATTAGTTACTAATAACGTTAACTAATTAACTAGTAACTAAGAGCTTTTAACAGTTAAAGTTATTATATATAAACATAGTTAACCAGCAGTTATATAGTATATAGGTGATGTCTATATGTAGATGTTCGTGGAGGTCGTGGTCTGGGACACATTCTAGACCAAACTGGACAGATCTAAATGCATCTGGTTGTTGAAATCAGATATGTAAATTACACTCCTTCCAAAATGTAAAAAAATAAACGCGTGTTATGGGCTACATGATGGTCAGATATAACTGAGCAAACTCAATAAGCATGACGTCACAAATGACAGTGATGTTTCATTTTATTTCATTTTTTTTATTACTGCAAAATGATTAAAACGTCAAATGGCGTCACCAACACATACATAGCACGCACCTGTAGCTTAATAGAAAAAAAATAATAATAGCGAAATATCAACACGGACTCAATTGGAAAATGTGCACAGGGCTACATTTTTGAGAACCGAGAAATATGTGCTCGCGGGTACATATGGCTGCATTTTATGTGTAAAATTAATGCTATGGAACGGTACCGCTGACTGTTTACCTCTGAATGGACGGCTTTTCTGGCATGACTGGGTTGCTCAGTAGTTCACCGTGAATGGTGCTAGACTTTGGAGGTGGAGCGGAAGGGACCAGGAGTCCGACCAGAAACCAGGGAAAAAATGAAGCCCAATAAAGCAGCGTGAGGTTGCAGTAGAAGCACGCAGTTTTTTTTTTTCTAGTTTGCTTTTGAAAACACTATTGGTTGGGTTTAGGGATATCAAGCAGTGTGGGTCAGTGAATATCAAGCTGATATGTTATGCACGACGACAAGCCTACCAGCTTATCTCATGAACACGCACAAGGAAGACGTTAATATGCGCAGAAATGTATACAGCGTCCTCTGGTGGATTCACAAGACATAGCACATATTAGAAAACGTGCGCCAGTAACGTATTTGAGATTGTTAAAAATGTACACGGCTCCCTCTAGTGGATTTGTGAAAACAAAAACTGTTCTCAAAAATGTAGTCTTGGGCACATATTTCCAGTGAGCCTGGGTTAAGAAATATAGCGTTTTGTTTGTTTACAGATGGCACAGGATTTTGCTTTTGGAAAAGTAGGTTATATACAAATGAATGTAAACCCTTTACAGTTTTGAATGATGTCTTGCGCATATCTGTACGACAAAACTACATGTTTCATTTAGCCTTTAATGACAGTAATAACAGTGACAGTAAGGTGATTACGTTTTACTGGAACATAAGTAAAGCACAAAGCCTCCTGTCGCCTGCATA
The DNA here is from genome assembly GCA_903798115.1 of Danio jaintianensis. NCBI lineage: Eukaryota > Metazoa > Chordata > Actinopteri > Cypriniformes > Danionidae > Danio > Danio jaintianensis. Next base: position 38,361,690 of record CAIGQV010017386.1, read on the forward strand.
TAAAATAAAAAAGATATATAGCTTAAGTTTCTGTAAATAATAACTAAAATTAAATAAAAGTGTGGCATATTTGACACTTTAGTCAATGCAATCTAGTTAAATTTGCATATAGCGCTGGATCTGAAGATTGAAAATATATACATTATAGCGGAAACGCATTTATGTGGCCAAATGTAAACACACGTTTTCACAAATCAAATAGCTATCCGATCAGAGAAAATGTATGAAGTAACCATGAGTAAAGCTCTTAGGTGATCAAAAACTTCATGATTTGAACCCCAAAAGTCTCTCACCTGTAATCTGCCATTGCTGAGCTCCAGAGAAAGGTAATCTTTGTGTCCCGCCGCCAGCAGGAGCAGGCCGCTGCGTCTGCCAGTTTTAAATTGGAGCGACACTTGAAAACTTGACAGGTCTTGAACGGCATCTATGCGACAGTAGCTGTCCCCGAAATAGGATGCTGCAAACACAGAGCAGGAAAAGTTTTCTCATTAGAAATGTTTTAACGATGACGTCGGCCATTAACGTCTGAAAGATGCACAGCAGATGGAAGTTTGAATGTAAAACTTTTTTTTTTCCAGCTGTCTTGTCAGCTGTTGTGCAGAAAAAGACACTGTTCTAGAGAGTTCCAGCTTCGGCCCCCTCGAGAATGTTTATATAACCAGGATTCCAGGAGCTTAGTGTAGTAATGGATGGCTGTATGCTAATGCATCCACCTGCCTCAGACGGCAAATTAGATTTCATTTTTTTCTTTATTGCTTTTACTTTATTAAATCATACACACATCACTCCTGGGCCGTATGTCAAGGAGATCCCCAAAGTTCCCAGGAGCCAAATCAACAGCATCTCTCTGCCCCGGTAACATTATACACCCAGACTCATTGGGAAACCCCACAGTGGAATTCTGGGAAGCATCCAGAAAGGGAAGATTCTCACAGGAACTATGGTCAAACTTCTTGGTAGAGGGTCAGGAGTCAATTTATGACTCATGTAATTCCATTATCCCATCATCTACAGGACGACTTCTCAACTTTTGTTGAAAATCAGCGTTCTTGGAACTTGCACCCACACACTCTCTCATTCACACACACACACACTCATACACTATGGCCAATTTAGTTCATCCGATTATAGGACGCATAGGACGTTAGTCTTGTTTTTGAATCTGCCACTATGCTGACACATAGGCATTTGTAGCTCCGCCCTCTTTTGAAATCTCATCTGAATCTCATTTGAATTTAAAGTGATCTCAATTGACGACACAATATGGATCAAAGCGTAAAAGGGGCAGTTTCAAACAGTTATAAAACATCATCTGTGGGGAGTTTTGAGCTGAAACTTCACATACACACTCTAGGGACATCAGAGGCTTATTTTACATCTAGTATAAAGAGGCAAAATTGATCCCCTTTAAGTCAGTGGCAATGAGCCCAGTTGTGTTTTCATTTCTTCCTTTGTGTTCATGCACAAAGGAAACAAAAAATTGATTTGAGAGAACACTTAATACTCAACATAAATAACAGTGAACTGGATGTGCAGCAAAACCATCTACTTCATGAACAAAAACCATATACAGTCAGTCAATGCACTCCAAACAACAAACAAACGCATAAATCTCAGCAAAAGAGCCGAACAACACAATAGGAGTCAGAGTTGGTATATGATCTCTCATATAATCATATATAATGCAGAAAAGGTTATAACATTTAGATCTGAGCCACTGTCCGCACGGACCTGAGACCCACGGATAGCATATAAAACAGAGAAAACTGCATTTTAATGAAGCGTACATTTATCTGAAGCCTGCTACTCTGATTTGGTGCTCAACGACCTTTTGAAACACACTGGAGATATGGAAGGGCCGGAGAGAGAATATGTGGAATTAGCTGGGAATATTTCCCTTCAGCTTTATGACCATCAGAGCTGTTTTTGCTGGAATATGCACAGTGCAAGCGGGACGCAAAATGGGAAACTGGAGCCCAAGGACTCTGAGGTTCAGTGCGCACTGAGCATGCTCAGAACAGAAAGACACAAGGGCCACAGTGAGCACAGCCAGTCGAATAAATCTGGAAGCCATTAAAACTCTTTAAGGGGATTCTAAATGGGACACACATGTGTTGAAGACCCCCAACCACTGCGGGATTCAATGTACATTTAACCAATACTCGTCTTTATAGACCAGTCACGTCTCATTGCGTGCTAAAAACACAGGCGGCAGGCTTTTGTTTGTGAATGAGGGTCATTATATTGTTGGTTGGTTGATTATGAAACTCCACCAGTTTAAAGCGAATGGCACATCTGTCTTTACACACCAGTTACTTTAAAGAGGGTAACGCTGTTTGAAAAGAAAACCCAAAGCGGAAAAATGAAAAGCTGTCGTGGAATACATGGAATCTGTGTGTGCCAAACTGAAATTACAAAATCTAATTGACATTGGTGGAAAAGAGAATTAACTTAAAGATCACTATTTACTTTATTAATACACATTCCTATCATGTTAATCATTAAAATCAATAACTCGCTTGCTCATTTCCATCCCTTGACTTCCAAACTACCTTCTTTGTTCTATGGAATGGCCACTTTAATGATCCAAAAAAGATCCTTAAGTCTTTTCCCAAGAAATATTCTTTTTCTGTTCTGAAGTATATCAGATTATGAATATGTGTAGATGCATTTCAAATTGTCTTATTAGGACATGCCGTATTGCTTGGGTTAAAAGTGCATACTAGGGCGGCACGGTGGCTCAGTGATTAGCACTGTTGCCTCACAGCAAGAAGTTTGCTGGTTCGAGTCCCGGCTGGGCCAGATGGCATTTCTGTGTGGAGTTTGCATGTTCTCCCCGTGTTGGCATGGGTTTCCTCCGGGTTCTCCGATTTCCCCCACAGTCCAAAGACATGCGCTATATGGGATTTGAATAAACCAATTAAATTGGCCATAGTGTATCAGTGTGTGTAAACGAGTGTGTATGGGTGTTTCTCAGTACTGGGTTGCAGCTGGAAGGGCATCCGCTGTGTAAAACATATGCTGGACAATTTGGCGGTTCATTCTTCTGTGGCAACCCCTGATGAATAAAGGGACTAAGCTGAAGGAAAATGAATGAATGAATAATAAGAATACTTATTTCCTTCATGTAGCCCCAACATAAATCGATTGTGTGGAACCCAACATTTTTTACAGTGAACCAATAAAAACAAAGATCTTAAAAAAAAAAATTTCAATGGAAACAAATGAATGTGGTGTTGTCCATAATATTTGTCTTAAAGCAGTGGATATAGTATTATGTTTCACATATCATGATGTAGCCTATATTCAACCACTTGCACCATATGTAGCACAGAAAGTGAATTGTATTGTAGTCCTTTCCTTTTGATGTGACTTTCTAAGTCATACTAACTTAATCCCATGATGCTGCGCTTGCTCTTACACCCTTCGCCCTGGGAAAGTGTGTGTTTGTGCATTCGCATGTCCCTGGATGTCTGCCAGGGCAGATGGCGCTGTCGTGAGGGCCGCTCCAGTCTGTATTTTTAGTGCTCAAAGGGAACTGAGTGGGTCTCTGTCTCCTCATCCTGTGAATGAATCAGACACACCCGTGGTCCCTCAAAACCCTATTAGACGTCCGGAACATTCACACGGAAGCAGAAACAACCAAAAAAACAGCGGAAGCAACCTACTGTTTACTGTGCCAAACTAGAGATCTCTACATCACAGGCTGGCTGAAATAATCCATTATGAAGCATGATTTTTTTTTTCTACTTCTACTTTTATTTCGTTCGTTTATTTTCCTTCGGCTTAGTTTCCATTTCAGAGGTCACCACAGCGGAATGAACCACCAACTATTCTGGCATATGTTTTACACAGCGGATGACATTCCAGACATAGCAATTTTGTTCATCCAATTCACCTATAGCGCATGTGTTTGGACTGTGGGGGAAACCGGAGCACCCGGAGGAAACCCACGCCAACACTGGGAGAACATGCAAACTCCACACAGAAATGCCAACTGACCCAGCCGGGACTCAAACCAGCAACCTTCTTGCTGTGAGGCGACAGTGCTAACCACTGAGCCACTTTTATTATTATAATTTTTTTTTTCCTGATCTACACTACCAGTCAAAAGTTTGGAATCAGTATGTTTTTTTAATGTTTTAGAAGAAGACAATTCTGCAATTATTACAATTGTACATAACTGCTTTCTTATTGAATGTAGTTTAAAATTGAATTTATTTCTGAGACTCAAAGCTGATGTTTCGTCATCATTACTCCAGTCTTTAGTGTCACATGACCCTTCAGAAATCATTATACAATGATTTGCTGTTCTATTACGATCAGTTGTTATTGCACTGATCATGTGATCATGTGATTGCGCATCGATTTGTGTTGGGTCAACATAAAGGAATTGAGTAAATTTGTTGGTTATAACAAATTTAAGTGGATTGAACAAAAAACAATTAAGTTGACCCAAAAAAACCCTAAAGAATAGTGTTGTTTCAGCTTATTTAAATAAGTAGTTTGAGCAAACAACAAATGTCAGATTTTTGAATGTGGAACAAAATAACTAATAAGGATTCTTACAATTATCAGTGCTGATTTTTGTTTTGTCTTGCTTCATAGTATCATGAAAACTATGAAACATTTTACTTTTAATAATTCTTTGATAAAAAAAAGCAAAATAATGATTTGCAATCTTTTGTTTACATTATAAATGCATTTACTTTCACTCTTGAGCAATTTATTGCAATTAATAAAAGTAAATACATTTTTAATGGTACTTTTTTGAACATTTTATCAGTTTCCCAAACTGACAGCAATAATATTAAGTGTTTCTTCTTGAGCAGATCACAATACTAGAATATTTGAAGCATTATGTAACACTGAAGACTAATCATGCATAAATTTGAGCTTGAAACGACAAGAAATAATTAAATTTTAAACTGCATTCAATAAAATAACCGTCATTTAATTTTGCAATAACATTTCACAAAGCTTTGAGTCACAGAAATAAATTACATTTGAAACTACATTCAATAAGAAAACAGTTTTCATTCATTTCCTTCGGCTTCGTCCCTTATTTATCAGGGGTCACCACAGCGGAATGAACAGCCAACTATTCCGGCATATGTTTTACACAGCGGATGCCCTTCCAGCCGCAACCCAGTACTGGGAAACACCTATACACACTCTCTGATTCACACACACACACTCATACGGCCAATTTTGATTACCCAATTCACTTATACCGCATGTCTTTGGACTGTGGGGGAAACCGGAGCACCCGGACAAAACCCACGCCAACACGGGGAGAACATGCAAACCCCACACAGAAATGCCAACTGGCCCAGCTGGGACTCGAACCAGCGACCTTCTTGCTGTGAGGCGAACAAATTTTCACAATTTAACAATTTTTACTGTATTATCTATCAAATGAATGTGAACAGAACAAGCTTATTATAAAACATTAAAAAAAATCATCCTTATTCCAAACTTTTGACTGGTAATATATATTCTGTCTAGACCGAATCTGGCTGAAGGTGACCTTAACTGGCTCGCTCATTTGGCTCAGGAATGATTTGTTGTCCACGGCTGCAGTCATGGGGAATAAACAGATCTCTCTGCAGATGAGCTTCTGTGCCAGTAAAACAGGCCTGGCTGGACTCCATATCCAGTCTCTGCACCATATACACCTGCTCTTATAACACCACCGTCTGAACTTTCACCTGAGCTTTCATCCACAAATTACATTTACACTGCTACTACAAAAAAAGAAAAGAAAATGTGAGTCACTGAACCATTTCTGCCCGCGCCATTCAAACAAGCACAAATAATTAATCCCAAATATCAATTTTAAGAGCACATCTAAACATCTTTTCATGTGTGGTCTCCATGGCAACAACTAGTGACCATTATACGTTTCCTAAAACAAACCACCGCTGAGCTGCCGGTAAGATTAAACATAGTAAATGGTGGTTTTGCTGATGATTTGTTCCTCTAGTTATGTGTGTGTGTGTGTGTGTGTGTGTGTGAGAGAGAGAAGGATGGTTGTAATTACATCAATCTTAAAGCTGTGTTTTACTGGAGTCTCTCTATATAGAGTCTGAGCTATTCATGGGCATCGCTGTTGCTATGGCAGATCAAAAACAGCCTCAGCGTTGATCAAAGTCTGTCAAGATATTTCAAGAAAATATTATTTTACAAGAAAATAAGGATGACACATACACGTAGGACATGTTTCCCCCCTGAAAGAGCTATCGAAAAAAAGGGGAATGAAAAACAATGCTTCATAACTTGTTTTGAGCAACATCCTTAGAAAAAAACATACAGAAAAACACTGCTTTGTAGGAACCATTTGAAAATGGTTTTAATGGTTATAATGGGAATTGTTTTCATTGAAACTGTAATGGTGGTAAAAACAAGAAAGCACTGATTTTAATGCACTGATTTTAATGGTTAAAACTTGATTGCATATATTTTAATTGTAATGGAAACCATTAGAACTTCTGTAATGGTTTTAGTCTTTTCATCAGGGAAATGTGAAGATTTTTATTTTATTCCTTGATTTTTCCTTGTGTTTACAACGCTTAACGTTCAACTGTGCGTGAAGCGTCATGACGTCAATAAACACGAACGTGATTGTTGCCGAGGTGAACGTTTTCCAGAAATAACCGCTTTAAATTCGGTTAAAACTATTTTGTTTCCACATAAACCCATCGAAAGAGTTTATACTACATGTAAAGCACAAAGAACTATGCTTATGAACTACTTTTATGATAATATTAGGTCTACGTTTGACAGGCAATTCACATTTGGCTGAAACGAACCAGGACGCAAAATGGAGAACTGTTACTTACAAGAAGGTGAGTAAAATGACTTTTAGGCTTTTAAGTGACTGTGCAATTCATATCCGTGCGATAGTTTGCTTTTATTAGCGATGGGAGAAGCGAAGAATCAATTGAACCGATTCCTGGGCACAATGATTCACAAGCGTTCAAAACACCACACGCTAGAGACATCTGCTGGTCAAAGCCATGTAAATGCAACAAAACGCAGGCCAAACATGAATATAAAACCGCTTTAACAAACACATTGCAAAGTTTTTTTTTTTTTTTTAAATTAACGTTATAGTCTGTTAATTATGATTAGTGTTAGGTATCATCTAACACTATGAAATATTAGTGTCTGTATTATAGACCATTTTGAGGGATGTAAACAATAGCATGGTCCTAACGTATTTCCTGTTTTACATTTTTAATTTCTATAGCTTCCTGAGAATCCGAAAAGCTCCACATATTGATAAATAATCCTATGGCAGGTGTTTTAATGTAAAGTTATCATTGAATTACCTCTTGTTACGGTTATGAAATAGTTTGACAACAAGCAGGAAATTTTCATGGGCCAATGACATCACCACATTGAAATGGTCTATACATTATTTTTTTCTGTATTTCTGTTGTTGTGTGGAAGGCTCTTATAAACGGGCCAGTAAAAGAATAGTATCTAGTATATTTCCTTTTAGTTAGTTTAGTCAGATGGCTTATTGAAACATGAAAATTATCCAAGATAAACCCACACTATTCAGTTATTCACATGATTCAGTGGTTCAACCAACTTTCAAATCAGTTGTGATATACTGAATTCTCTTTTACTGAAATAACTTCACAGTCAGTTTGATAAGCTCTCCGAAAAATTATTCAAATCAAAAGTATTGTAAATGTTTAGCAAGCAGTTCTTCGAAAGCACACATCATTAGCTTTTATGTTATGTAAATGTAACCAAAGACTATAGAAACGAAGACTTAAGAAATGAAACCTATGAGACAGTTTATTGGTGATTCCAAATGTAATTGTAAGCTTTGCAAGCAGTTGTGGAGAATTTGATGTTTCCCCATTCAGACAGAATGCCCGAGCATACTGCCCGAGAGGCATTTCAAAGATGGCCACCGAGTGAAATGACTTGCCTTAAAGGGATTTTGACATGCTATTTTACAGAATTTCTAAAGTTTACTAAGTGAAATCATCATTGTTACTAAACTTATATTTCTGTGACAGTTTTATTTCAATAAACATGAATGACTCTCTATTTTGAACCAATCAATTGAGGGTGCAATTTGATGAATGGTCTCAATTGGAATATTTCCCTACTATATAATACATAAAAACATTACACGAGCCAAGTAGTAAACAAACAGTAAACTAGAAGTATCCTGATGAACTTTTACTTTCAAATACTTTTGAATTATACATGACGTGGGGTAATAGCTGTGTTTCCATCGTAATGTAATGCAAATCTTATTTGTATAACATGTCTTTATTTAGTTTCACCCCATTACCCCAAACTTACCCCAGTCAGTTTTAGGGAAAAAAAATCAATTAATAATAAAAATAATAATAAAAAAATAAAATCAAACACCAATTCACACATTCCACAACGTCACGCTGCTAAAGCTTATTCAATATCTAAATTTTTTGAAAATACCTTTGAAATAATTTCTTATTACATATGTGTGCCTTTTCAGAGCCAAACATGTTATTAAGTTTCTCATTATTCATGTTATCCATTTTTTTTCCAGCACAAAGCAGTTTTTCTTTTCAATTTTCTTTCTTTAGTAGACAAAGAACTGTCTTCGTACATTGAATATACTGTACATAATTCAGGACATAAAGGAGTTGGAATGGAAACAAATTGAGAAATATACTGAGTCACCTCCACCCAAAATGTTTGTATCACCCAGTGCTCCCACACACAATGGAAAAATGTACTGTGCATTTAAAACAAACATCTGGGATACTAGGGTTGAATTTATTTCATCTTACAGGATTAATATAAGTTCTCATTAACCAATTATATGGTAGCATTGTCAGTCGGGAATGCAATTCACAAAAATGTTCACAAAAAATGCAAATTAGGTGCGTTTAAATGTTCTTAGAGCTGCTCACTGTAGTATTGGTAACCTAGCAACCATGTAAACAATGCAAGCATAATATAGGCTGCTGATTGGTCACATGGGTGTAAAGCTCGCTACATCAGAGTTTATTTAGCAAATGCGTTTCAAGTGCAAAACAAGTTAAGGGATTTTTATTCAAAATGTATGATTTTTATCACCTGTTTCTCATGCGATACTTCAAAATGCGCATTTAACACGGGGTGATGGAAACCCAGCTAATTTAAACCACAAGAAAAGTCCCTAATTAATCAACACTACTAATCCAAGACCATACATTCATGAAGTACATATGTTGCTGTGTGTCTACATACTATATCAAACAAATATCAAAGAAATATTTAAAACAAAGATCAGGTTTAGGGTTGAATTTATTTCATCTTACGGGAGTAATAAAAGTTCTCATTAACCAATTATATTGTAGCATTCTCAATCGGGAATGCAAATCATTTTAAAATTCACAAATAACACAAATTAGGTGCATTTTCATCAAGTTCTTAGAGCTGCCCACTGTAGTATTGGTAACCTAGCAACCAGCAGTAAACAATGCAAGCATAATTTAGACAGCTGATTGCTCATGTGCATGTATTATTTACTATATCAAAGTTTATTTAGCAAATATTTTTCTAATCCAAAAAAAAAGCGAGTTTTATTCAAAATTTATGATTTTCATCACCTGTTTCTCATGCAATACTTCAAAATGTGCATTTAACACAGGGTGACGAAAACCCAGCTAATGTAACCAGCAGAAAAGTCCCTAATTAATCAACACTACTAATCCTAGACCATATATTTGTACATATGTTACCGTTTGTCTACATACTACATTAAAGCAGATTAGCTAACGTTTTTTCCATGACTTGACCCTATTTAGACTTGCCGTTTTTTCTCAAGTTTTTCTCACAGAGGATTTAAAGGTTTAATATCGCTGTTAGGATGATACTGTAGTTTTATCCATGAGCTGAACCAAAGAGAGCTGCTGTTTCTCAGAGGTAACGGCAGACAAAAAGCAGCTCATGTGCTTTATAAAACCCTGAGCACATTGAACTGAACTCAAATGTACTGCTGACCCACAGAGGTTCGGCTCTTTTCCCTTCTCTCACATTTCTCTCTGATATCTCTCCTGGTTTCTCTCAAGCACGCGCTCGGAGGGAATTACTGCACCATTTCCACTGCTGACACTGATATTAATTAAACCATCTCAACCTTTAAATGCAAACAGTGTGCGCACATTCTCACACACTCGAGCGAGCCAGAACTGCATGAGAAATCACCACTCTGTGCTCGTACAAGATGGGTAATTGCAGATGTGCCAGAAATACACTGAACACAAACAGAAAAGGAGAGACAAACGGGATTATAGGAGTCTTCTCAGTTGCCTGTGTTCGGAAAAAAATAATTTATACTGTGAGAGAAGGTACACATACAGTAAACTAGTTAGTTTATTTACATTTATAATAGAGGTCATTTAACAATAATAATAATAATAATAATTTTACGATGCACTTTTTCTTAAAATCAAAGTGCTAAAGATTATACAAACTAATGTTGTCATGATACAGAAATTCGGGACCAATCTATACTGAAATTTCCATTTCCCGCTAACATTTGAGCGCTGTTGAGCACGTTCTTAAACACAGCTGATTTGCCATTGTGTTCACATGCTCAACAGAAATGACTGTGATTGGCCGTGAAGGTCATCAGTTCACCGAACTCACCGCTGTTTACTGAGTGTAACTACAGATACAGGGACACTGGAGCATTTTAAAGCTGCAAAGATATGAACAAAATAAGAATGTAAAAAAGCCAAACTTACATAGTAATAATTCACATCACAATAATTAATAAAACAATAAATACCCAAAATTACAAATTAAATAATAAAAATAGCGCAAATTAAAAGCTTTACTAAAAGCTTAAAGAGTCTTAAGGAGTTGACATATTTAATATTAAAGTTGTCATAAGGTCTTGTGAAATTGAGATTTATACATCATCTGAGAGCTGTAAATAAATAAATAATCTGTCCATCGATGTTTGGTTTGTTATGACTGGATATCAGATATATGACTAGATATATGATATAAATCTGGAAGCTGAAGGTTAAAAATATTTAAATATTGAGAAAAATGCCTTAAAGTTGTCCAAACTAAGCTCTTAGCAGTGCACATTAAAGTTAAAGTAATTGAGTTTTGATAGATTTACACTAGTAAATTTACAAAATGTCTTCGTAGAAGATGATCTTCAATTACTATTCTAATAGTTTTTGGCATGAAAGATGTTTTGTGGTCCAGGGTCACATATAGTCCCTTATATTCATATGTTTTAAAGGTACAGTACCTATAATTAATTCTAACAGGGGTCATTAAATAAGAAAAAGTAGGTATTAAAACTTCCGTGCAATAATAAGTAGACTGAAGTGGCCATGATAATGTCAACAAAAAGAAAATGTATTTATTTTGTTATTAAGAAACAAGAGAGTTTGAAGTCTAAGAAGAATTAAAAGATTTAAAGACTACAAAGAAGCACTTTTAAAGGAAGTTATGACATCACAGTTCATTAACATATGATTCACCATATTTTATATTTAACAGATTGGTGTGAAAAGTCATCGTCTTTATTTCTGTAGTGCTTTATAAAATGCAGATTGTGTCAAAAAAGTTATTTGCATATATTTTTTTTACATAAGCGTAGAGTACGAAACAGCTTATTTACCTAATTCTAATGGTAAGAGAGAGAGGGGGGGGGGGAAAGAGTTTATTAAATTACACTAAATTACAGTAATTTTGGTGCAAGAAAGCTGTAATAAGTGAACTCAGTTGGCCTTGATGATGTCACCAAAAGGAGAGTTTGTTTTAAAGCATAAGAAGTGCGTTTAGAGAAACGTGGTAAGACTGTGAAGATGAACACAAATCATTTCATTTTAATCACAAAACTATGCTTTTTAAAACTATAAGATTACAAAGAAAGTTTTTAACATTTCCGAAGCACCATTGAAAGGTTTGACATCACAGCTCATTATGACAATCCATGATCCATATTTGCAAATCAAATACTATATTTAGTGATTTTGTCAATCTTTATTTGTGTAAAAAGTTCATAACAGAAGTTATATCTGGTCAAAACTTCAAACTTAAGTTATGATGAAAAGAATTGCAGTTTTCTAATGTAATATTGTATACATTTTATAGATTAATATATTTTTATTGTATTTTTTTTATCATTCATGCCAATATATATATATATATATATTAAAAATGTATTCCAAGGTTTTGACCACTAGAATATATACAACAGTTCTGTCTGGTTCTCGAATCTGATTGGCTGATAACAGTGCGATATTCTGCAATATCAGAACTCGTACAGCCTCCTCACCCTTCTATATTACTCCGCCCACATAGAGTGACAGCAGATCAATAAACTCACTACAGTTTGACAAATATTACTGCTGTTGGGCAACATAATATACTTTTGAGGCTTTTTTTAGGTGAGAATGTAGTTGTTTAGATTGCAACTATGCAGATTTTTAAGTGCCTATTTTAACTATTCATAATTTCGGAGATTCAGTGCGTTGGCGGCCATCAGCCTGTCATACTGAGCAGAGCAAAGATGGTTGATGTTCCACCTTAGGGGAGAAAAACAGCTAAGTTTCAAACTACAGCTGAACAAATCATTATAAAACTGGTAAGTGACTTTCTAAGTCGATCTCTCTCTTTTGTATGTTGCAGTGCTGTATTTATACCAGAGTAATCTTGTAGTGTTTGCTTTGCTTTGGCTTTTTCGGGGTTAATTATTGTGATCTCCCGATTGCAACAGAGAAATGCTGGGAAATCTCTGTAGACTGATGCCATTTCATGCCGTTCAGCCTTATAATCTTAAAATGTCAGCAAAATCACCTGTTTTGTCATCATTTTAGACATTACGCTAGAGAATCATTCAAATATTAGCTCTAAAGTGACGTTGGTGAATTAGCAATGGATTCTGCTGTTCTCACGTCAGCTGCAGATGTGTATGAACGATGGAAGAAAGTACTTCCTCTTACAAAAAGATTTTTGAGACTTTGTTTGATTTTCGCTTTTATTCACACGATTATGCTGTCGAACTGTTGTATAAAGCAATGTCACACTTGTAGCAGTGCGATATGGCTGTATATTGTCACTGGTGGTACAGTAAGGCACTCAGCCTGCGGCCTCGAGCCAATTCACGCCTCCCACTAGTTCCAATATACAGCCATATCGCACTGCTACGAGTATGATATTGCTTATATATATATATGCAGTAACATAAAATGCAATTTTTTTCATTCTAATGGAGCGTATGAGAGAAACCGAAAGTGTTTAAAAAAACTACATTATTGGCACTTTAAGGTTGCAGAAATAATAAGTAGACCTTAATAATGGCCTTGATGATGTCATCAAAAAGAACAGTTGTTCAGAGAAAGCTGACACAAGTTTACAAAAGCATATTTTTCTTTCATTAAATGCTATGATAAATCACGCATAATAAGACCTCTCACATGTTAAAGAGGCGTTTAAAACTCAGTTGCATTATTGTTCTAGAAACGTATGTTTGATACTGAAAGGTCAAAGCTCTGGATTCAACAGGAAGTGGGGGATGGTAAAAGGTAAAGAGTGCCATTTGAGCATCTGGAAGGGGAAAAACTCCTCACAACTCTATTCAATCCCCCCTTCTCTCTCTGCTCAGTGAATAAAACAACCCAGAAAATGTCTCCTAATGCTCAGACGTCATAAACGGCTGTTATTGCTCTCCACAGGAGCCCAAGCCCATGTTTGGTTTGCAGTAGCTCATGTCCAGAGAACGAGGGAACACGCTGAATTATTTTCCCTAGCGTACACACAGTACTTTCAGACGCTCCCAGCTGAATATTTAGAAGCTGACGTTAGATTCACCGCAGCAGTGTGAAAAAACTGCCCTGTTGGCATTATGTCACTCACCTGCATGCTAAAGGGAGACATTGTGAAGGAAATAAGAGGGCGAAACCCATAAATTAAGATGCTAAGCCGTATTAACACACAGCTGGGGATCTCATTTATTCTCATTTTCAAAGCTCACTGGAGCTGCTCGATGGTATGTTTGCGCAGCAGTGATGCACTAAATACATGTTTTTTTTTTTAAATGCTTATGTACAGATAGTCTCCGCCTGATGCATAAGGCACACTTTTCTGGAAGCACTTGAGCAGATTGTCCTCTGATTGGTTTAAATATACAGAATTTCCGGGAGTTAAGTGTGCAGCAATGTTAATCAGTCCGCCTGGAAACAAGTATGAGCGGATAAAAAACTGCGATGTTCATATTGACGAAAGTGCTCATTAAGAAACGTATAACTTTCGGAGACGTTCATGAATCATTGATTTACTACCTGCACAGCTATTTGTTATTTTGATGATTAACTTTGTAACGATGAATATTTATCAGTTTGACTTAAACGCTGAATTATTAAAAGTATAATAATCACTGCATAAAAGCTTCAACACGTGATGTCGACAAACACGCAGGTATGCTTATGTTCTCGTTTTTTTTTTCTAATGGCAGTGAAAACCTTCAAAATTCTGTCATTTTGGTCATAAAGATAAAAGAAAGACATTCAAAACAGTATCTGTTTCTTTTCTTTGTGGATACTCTCAAATATAACAAAACCTTGCTTTTGTAGAATAGAAAACTTTAATCTGTCATCATAGTCTGCGTGATCTTTGCGTAGAAATGCGTCGCCAAAATAATGACTGAATCTCAGAACAAAGTCTCCATACATGTCCTACTGAATTCCTATGTTTTGCTGACAGATCACTTCGAATATTGATGCATCGATGGCGTAAACGTTTAAAGACATTCGTGGATGAACGATGCGCGGTTGCTGCGGGCTGTTATTCTGAGGTCATTTCCACACCCACGACAGATCCATGACTAAATAAATGACTAATTTATAGGGCTAGGGTAATAAATCGATGCATCGGAAATCAGGAAATTATTGTAATTTCTTTAACTATTTGCGATTCTCTCTTGAATCAATTCCAAGCTTAGTTTTTTACCACCAGATGGCGCTCTTTTTTATTAATTTATGATTTATCACACTACCCCTACTAAAACAATGACTAAAAATGCTGTATTTTGCTTGACAGGCCAGTAGTAGTATTAGCATTATGCATTAGTGCTTATATGGTCCTATAATCTGACAATGTTGATTGTTTTTCACAATTTTTATTTGTATTTTTGTAGTTTATACAAAGAGTCTAATTGTATAATTTTCAAGAACTTGCACTATGAAAGCTGTTTTCAGTCTTTTTTTTTTTTTTTTTTTTTTAACGTTTTCTCTTACTTTTCAAGTGCCTTGGACTTACTTTTTTGTGTTTAAAGACGTTCGTGGATGAATGATGTGCGGTTATTCTGAGGACATTTCCAAACCCACAACTGATCCAGGACTAAATAAATTACTAAAAAATAGGGCTTGGACAATAAATCGATGCATCAAAAATCGAGAAATTAGTCTAGATCGCTTCTGAAATTTCTGAACGCATCGCG
>CAIGQV010017386.1:38383980-38395387 GCA_903798115.1 Danio jaintianensis
AGTCATTTATCTATGCCTGGGTGTTACAATACTGTTGCTATGCAGTTACCAGAGAGTTTTCATTCATTTACCCTTGTTTGCTGCTGTGCTAAAATGTGTTGCTAAAGTGTTCAGAGTGTTTTAGCTTATTACTATGCAGTTGCTATGCAGCTGCCAGAGAGTTTTGCGTCATTAACATTTGTCTGGGTGTTGCTGTGCAGTTACTATGGTGTTCTGGGCGGTTGCTATGATCTTGCTAGATAGTTGCCAGGGTGTTGCTATGAGGCTACATGATGGTTTAAAGTCATTAACCCTAGCCTAGGGTGTTAGTTGCTATGGTATCCTGAGTGTTTTTATCTTGTTGCTAGGCAGTAGCTGTGGTGGTTTGAGAGGTAACTATGTAGTTACTAGGATGTTGGTATGTGGTTGCAAAAGGGCTTTGAGTTCACTCAAAATTGTTGCTATGCTGTTGCTATTGTGTTGTAAGTAGTTGCCAGGGTGTTGCCATAGTGTTCAAAGTGTATTTAACCCATTGCAATGGTTTTCTGAGCAGTTGGTTGGATGATACCAGGTGGTTGCTAAGGCGTTGCTATGCAGTATCTGTGTTGTTCTGAGTGGTTGCTAGGCAATTGTGCAAAGATCTTGAGTCCTTTCATCAACAAATGTCTACATTAGTTTTTGTTTTTATCTATTTTATAGTCCACATAGCAAGATTTGATTTTGATCTGATTAATAATTAATAAACCACAATATATATATATATACATATTGTATATACAAATACAATATAACAAAATGCACAATATCGGTGGTTATATCGATATTAGCCGATAAATGCTATTTTTAATTTTATCATTATCGGTTCAATCACAAAATTAGGCCGAAAATTTTAAGACAATAAATTTATGTATTATTTCTGCTAAATGAACCACTTCACATGCTTGTTGTCTGCCACTTTTTACTGTATAAATTTTTTAAAGTATTTTACTGGTATTTTGATTTTGGTTAATGTTCAGTGGTTAATGGTTGCTTTATATATGCTTTTTTTTAGGTCAGGCAGTAGATTTTATTCATATAAAAGAATGTTGGCCATAGAAAAGAGCAATTGATTTATGTTTATCAGCTAATCGGTCTTCAAATTGAAAGAGTTATCGGTTATCGGTATTGCTTAAAAATTCCATATCGGTGAACTCACGATGTCATTTATATACAGAAGTAAAGTCAAACCACATTATAAGTTTGTTGAGATCTCCAGACCTAAGTCTGGGTAGTAGAAAGAAGCAAACTACACTACTTAAAACCTTTCCAGGAGTGCACATTCTCAAAGACACTTTCAGCTATCCGATGTGTGTGCGCAGGAAAACCACAGGGGTTTAATTATAATCAGAGACTTTTTCTAGTCCGTAAGGTTTACGTGTCTGATTTTAAGGCACTTGAAATTAGATGGTTCTGCAAGTTTGGGGCTCACCGAGTATTAAACTCTCACTGACAGCGGGGGTAATGGTTTAAACATGTGGCTCGGCTGGAGATCACCACAAAAGTGTGTGTGTATGTGTGGATATAAGTGTGTGTGTGTTTAAATTAACCCTGCTGAATGTCAGCATCTCCTCAAGGTGCCCTTTAAACACTCTCTATAGCAGAAAAAAAACACCTCCTTTCATCATACAGAGCTTTCAACATATATTGGCCTCTGAGATCCGCTGTGTGGGTGAATGATCTAGAAGACAGATGCACGAATGGCGTAAAACAGAGACGTACATCTATAACACGCTGTAAAAGTCAAAGCAGACAGGGAGTGTGTTTTTATGAACATGCATTTCTGAAGCGCAGATGAAATTTTCGTCCTGGACAGATGGGGATGGCGAACATGAAGAGAGTCAGAAATGGGAAGCCAAAGAGCAAAGGATGAGAATAATATATATATATATATATATGTGAAACTGAAACTGATCAAACGATGAGTCTTGATCCGCTTCCAAATGAAGTCTGGTGCAGTTTGACTGAAATATAAATGCAACATGCAACAAGACATCCAAAATGTGGTACATCTAAATGAACCGAAAACCCTCTAAAAGCACATATACTCTCTTAAATATAATGTTTTTTTATTGACGTTTATGATGCACACAAAATATTCTATATAGTGGAAAAAGCTTCCTTAGATTTAAAAAAAATGGTCTTTACACTTTTAATCGAAAGTTTTTGTCATATTTTGTAATGTTGCCTTTTGAAGTTAAAAGTGCTGTATGTAAGTTTTTGACTCTTCTAAAGCATAAAAATATCATAATATGTCTGCAGATATTTAAGAAACATGCTAGGTGAACATTCGTGTTTATCTGAAAAACAATGCTGAAGTCAGACATTCTGCTTTAAAATTGTGCGTTACGTGCCAGAACGGCTGTCTTTGTTTTGGTTCTTTTAACCCACCCACTGCCACTTTAGCCAATTATATTTCAGCACCCCAGGTTTCCTTCATGAAAAACAGCGTATTTCATTCATTCTGTCATGAAGGCTCTCAAAGCATGTGCCCTGGACCGAAAATGCGACCTCCGGTGGACAGTAGCAGCCTTAGAAATGAGAGGCAGATTCAGAGTTCCACATGAGGTGATTATTAATTAGTAAATAATATAAATATTACAACGTAAACATTAGGTAAGCAGGTTACATTGTAACCTCGTGTCCTAACAACACGCTATGTGTCGAGATTTGCAGTGCTTTTAGTTAGAAAACGGTTCAAAACAGCCTTAAATCAGCCTTTAGGCTCGATAGTCAGGCACACTCACGTCAATCTGGCAACCTGTGCTTATGTGAACTCGTTAGAAGAGGAGCCGAGTAAAAATGTGTTTTGATCCAGGAGTGCAATACCTAGTTCAACCACTGGGTGTCAAACTTACATACTGCATACTGTACATACTTAATTTGTGTGCCAAAAAACCTGTAAAAACTATTTTTTTGCCTGTCTTCTGCATCAGATCTGTGTGTGCCTAAACTACGGGCAATATGACGCTTGTGTGCCGCACTGTTGACTCTAATGGCAATACCTCGTACTGGCTATACTGTAGTAAATGCACATCCTAACCTGATGGGGGAGCGATGTTTTGACAATTTTTTTATTTCTTTTTCTGAACCTTGAACGTCTCCTGATCGTTGCTGTCTTTGGAGGATAAGGGAGCTCTCTAATTTAATCCATCTGATTTAATGCTAGAGAGATGTTTTGACAATGTTTTTGTTTCTTTTTCTGGACTTTAAACATCTCATGATCGTTGCTGTCTATGGAGGATGAGGGAGCTCTCTGATTTAATCAACCCAGGCTCATTGTGGATACGTACCCAGGTCTACATTTCTCGAGACCGTAAAATAAGTACATGCCGTTTGCGCATCCTCTTCTCACGTAAATCCACCAGGGGCTGCAAAATACCAACTTGCTGTTGACCGACCGACTGACCCACCCACCCCCTTCCCTAAACTCAACCGAAAGTGTTTTCAAAAGCCATCTAGAAATGAAAAGTCATTGTGGCCGCATGTTTTTTTACTATGCTTTTAGATTTTACCATGTTTTCAGCACAAAAAGGAACAGAAGTAGCCAGGGGCTTCATACCGCCCCATAGCATTCGTTATACAGACGAAATACAGCCAGATGTACCTTGTTTTCAACGTCTCATAATCATTGCTGTTTATGGAGGATGAGGGAGCTCTCTAATTTAATCCAATGATCATATCTTAATTTGTGTTCTGATAACATAATTGAAAGTCTCAGACTGAAACGACATGAGGGTGATTTTTGGGTGAACTAGCCCTTTAAGTGATTCAGGTCTAAATGCAATATAGCTAGACACTTCTCTCTGGCTTTAGTTTCCTAATAAGACAAGACAACTTTAAGTAATGCACATTTGTAGCTCTTCATTTGGCTAAGACTTTGGGTCCACTTTATTATCATTTCATTCATACCTGTCACTGTTCATTCTCTTAGTGTAACTCATTTTGCTGCCTTTTATTGATACCTTTGTCACATTTTAGATATATAAAATCTTTAAAGAAATTAATTTTCTTCAGAAGCAAAGAATTTATTGGGCCAAAGTACAATTTGTGCTATTAACAAAACATTAACTATGACTTTTATCTCAATAAACTAATAAATAACAATAAATTATTAAGGTAGTTGCTGGGTTTATGTATTGGGATTAGGGATTTAGAATAAGATCATGCAGAATATTCATTCATTCATTTTCTTTTCGGCTTAGTCCCTTTATTAATGGGGTCCCCACAGCGGAATGAACCGCCAACTTATCCAGCATATGTTTTACGCAGTGGATGCCCTTCCAGCTGCAACCCATTCACACTCATACACTACGGACAATTTAGCTTACCCAGTTCACCTATACAACATGTCTTTGTGACTGTGGGAAACCCACTTGAACACGGGGAGAACATGCAAACTCAACAAAGAAATGCCAACTGACCCAGCCGAGGCTCGAACCAGCGCCCTTCTTGCTGTGAGGCGATCATGCTACCCACTGCACCACTGTGACGCCCTTCGTGCAGAATATGTATTTTATAATTACTAATAAACAACCAATATCTTAATAATAGACAGGTAATTGTCCACTTTTTAATAGTTTTTTTGGAATTGGAAATGAGACAGAAATACAGATTTCAGGCAGCTGTCCACATAGGAAGGGAAGCTCACTACTGTAGATTTTAAAGTGCTGTCTTTTGTAGGGCTCAGTCCTGTTTCTGGTGTAGATTAGTGTGAAGGATGTTTCCTGCTCACGGGAGGGACTATAAATCAGCCTAATTCTGAAGAGACATTCAGCGCTCCCGCAGGTCCCGTTGCCTTTTACTGATCTCTACTCTGCCTTCAGTATAGATTTAACACACACACACACACACATATGGGTGACCCTGGTGTTCGCTGACCTCCAGGGGTCAAATGTCATGTTATAGGCCTAACTGTAGCCACTGCCGCTGACACGCTCGTATGTTTCACATTATGAGGATAGATTACAACTGCAGAGAAGCCTTCAGGAATGAAGCAGGAACCACACAAAAACAAACAGGAACTGGAGCAATCAGTAATTACTGTGACAAAAGAGCTTGCTGGACTTTCCTGGCTGTGGCTTTTTGTTTACAAAATGTGTGATCGATCCATCCATCCATATCTATCTATCTATCGTTCTGTCATTCTATCTATCGTTCTATCTATCTGTCTGTCTGTCCATCCTGAAGCCTTTCAGCAACACCCTAGCAACTGCATAGCAACCATTATGAACACCCTAGCAACAACATCTATTCTCAAATATTTTGATAATATAGTGTTTAGATTAGCTAGGGTTATTGCAGACAGCAAAATGTTGATCATTTTGTACAAATTTGACAGTATTACTGATATCTGTTGCAGATAAAATGAAAGTTCAGACAGACATTTGCAAAGAAATCCATATATGCAAAGAAGGAAATATAATTAGTTTACAAATTAAGTTTAAGAAATTAAATGACGCAGGGAAAAAGTATTGAACACATGAAGAAAGGGAGGTGTTGAAAGGCAGTGAAAACCCAGACAGTAGCTGAAATCTCTCAGTAGTTCTTCAGCAACCCTCTGCCCTTCCTCAGTGTAAATAAATATCCGCTGCTTCAGTCCAACATCTACATTATCAGGGTGATGAAGATTAAACCAGGGTGGACATTTCAGCAAGACAATGATCCAAAACACAGTAAATGAAACTCTCAAATGCTTTCAGAGAAAGAAATGCCTCCTACTACTACTTTTTTTCTTTCTTTATTTTCCATTTTAAACCATCCTAAGAAATACAAAAAGTCCACCATTGTTGTTTTGCTTGTCAAGTACTTGCATTTTGCTTCTTGCACGTACAAGTAGCATTTTTGTAGTATACACGACAGTATATAAACAGGCAACAGGTATCATTTTAAGAAGCTTCCCCTTTGAAACCTGTATTCAAAAATCCAAAATGCATTAGTCAATGAGTAAATCAAGTTTTACAATTAATTTGAAAAAAATGTGTTATGTAAATGCCCCCTACTACTTATTTTTTTGTCACATCTCCCCATTTCATCAAAGTCCCGTCCCATTAAGCAGCGAGTTAAAAGTAGCTCAGCTTTGCTCCCTGTGACAGTGTCCTCAATGTTCTCGAATCAGAAGATCTAAGCCTGCAGGACAGATCATTCTTATCAAACGTGGATCTCGTCTGATGGACCACATCAAACCTCAGCGCACACCCTCACCTCACACTGCGCCTCTTCCATCTGATAGCTGAAATATCACACAGATTGGGGATTATTGTTGGGCCCGACGACAGAAATTGACTCGGAGGCAACTGGGATCTGTTAGAGACACTCCAGACGTGCTTTGGCTTCAACTGTAGACCCTTTGTTCAACACACTGTGCGCCTTTCTTTCTTTCATCTGTTCATTGTTGTTCCTTGGTGGCTTGTGACCAAAAAGACAGATTTCTTAACACCACGATGGCGCTTCATTTTTAACATACCGTCCGCTGGGCGTTCCTGGACAAAGTCAAAAAAGCATTTCTTGCTCAGTAAACAATTTGCAAGCAAACAACACAAGGAACCAATTTGCAGGCCTCTATTTAACGCTGTTAAAGTTTCGCATTCCAAAACACTGCAACACAGAAACATCTTTCACATCTGATTAGTGTTTTCTAATTTCACAGACTCCTAATGAGAGCTGCAGGGTGTGTACAGACCAATGCTTTCTGTCAGACGGATACTGTCTCTATCAAAATTTGCTGCGCTGTTATGGGAATAACCACATCATGATTTTCCCCAAGTAGATGCGATCCTGGATTGACATCTATGTTGATCCTGGAACATCATTTTTGTTTGAGAATGTAATCCATACCTATTCTCTACCCCTAAACCCAACCATAACTGTAAATTATTCCCAAAATCACAGGGGAATAATAGTTGGATAACAATCATGTAGAAGTGCATAAACCTAACTGTAGGCCTAAACTTAACATAAACAGTAAACGTATCCCTTACTTCTGATTGGAATGTTGTTCCAGGATCAACATAGATGTTAATCCAGGAACATGTCCTACTTGGTGAAATCAGGCATGCGAACTAAGCAGCAGCGTATTCCCATCGCCAACCTGATTTCATCAAGTAGGACATGTTCCTGGATTAACATCTACGTTGATCCTGGAACAACATTCCAATCAGGCAATCAGAATTAAGGGATACAATTACCGTTTATTTTAAGTTTATGTACTTCTACATGATTGTTATCCATCTATTATTCCCCTCTAATACTGGGAATAATTTACAGTTATGGCTGAGTTTAGGGGAAGGGAATAGGTATGGATCACATTGTTGAACAAAAATGATGTTCCAGGATCGAAATAGATGTTAATCCAGGATCGCATCGTACTTGGCAAAGTCAGGACGTGCCTGATCTATTATCGTGATATGGATGATTTTTAGATTAACCTGCTTTAAAATGTCAAATAAGAAAAGGCGGTTTGTTGTTTTTAGGCATGATAGTACCTTTCTTGTAGACTACATGTAATATTTTCGCTGGTAAAAATGCTGGGTGGAAGGAATTGTTAACTTATTAGTTTTTACAAATATAAGTGGATTGAACAAAAAACAATTAAGTTGTCCCCCCCAAAAAAACAAGAATTGTGTTGTTTCAGCTCATTTTGTATGAGTTGTTTGAACAAACAGCAAACGAGATTAGCACCAGAAGACTAGCTCTGAGATTTAACTAGAACCTCATAATCATTAAATAAGAGTAATGCTTGATTTTGCTCGGTATTGTTGTTCTCCAATAAGAAAAAATAGTGAGTCTGGGTGTACATTTTGGCTGGGCACACACTATAAGAGCAAAAAAGTGATTTTTATTCCCTCATATACAGTTGAAGTCAGAATTATTAGCCCCCCTGTATATTTTTTCCCCCAATTCCTGTTTAACGGAAAGACATTTTTCAACACATTTCTAAACATAATAATTGTTCTCTTTCTTTCTTTTATCTTTGCCATGATGACAGCACATAATATTTGACTAGATATTTTTCAAGACACTATTCAGCTTAAAGTGACATTTAAAGCCTTAACTAGGTTAATTAGGCAAGTTAGAGTAATTAGGCAAGTCATTGTATGATCATGATTTGCTCTGTAGACGATTGAAAACCCCCCCAAAAAAAACATTACTTAAGGGGGCTAATAATATTGACCTTAAAATGGTTTTAAAAAAATGTAAAACTTAAGCTTTAAAATACAAACTTGTGTCAATTATTTTGCTAACAATTTGCGATACTTTATTTTGTGGAAGAACTTATAGTTTCTCTTACAGATGTAATACTTATGAGAGTATTTATATGAATGATGTAATATGATTTACTTAAGTATTTTGCACCATTGCTTAAAACCCTTGACCTATTTTGCACCTATATCTTTAGATCGAAACCTTCACCTTATCATCAATGGCTCTGTACTGTCAAGCCACATATAAAATAGTCAAATATTAAAAGGATAAGAAAGATTTTAAGAATTTGTACCCTTTAAATCCACTTTATCTTTGTAATTCCTCCTATAGGTGACACTTAATGGCATGTAAACAATTAATAATTCAACTAATTCTTTCAACGTTTGGCTTAAGTGTCTGTTGTAACATTAATAATAGTAAATGAACAGCAATAGTGATGCTTGCTTTCATTCAGCTTCGTTTTCATGGATATGGCGTCCATCCTCACTAAGGTCAATTGAATCTTTCCCTCATGTGAATCCCACTAAACTAACCCCCCAGTCCATTCCTCATGATTCCTTCAAGATGTTCGACAGCAAAACGCCATGAATCAGGAGTGAGAACTGCAGGGTTTTTAACAGCCTCATAAATTCAATTTCATATAGTGTAAATTTGATTTATGCCTTTTTATATACTCATGTTTCACGACCGTAAACAAATTCATATTACAATGCTTTTAAGCCCTAATTCAAACCTTGTGCTGGGTTTCACAAAAGACTCTAATGAAGAAAATCAGACATGATTAAACGCAAAAGCACTTCTTTTATACAAATTTCACACAGTTTTTTCCCCCTCAAATCCCTTTTAATGCCAATAAAAGTCACAAAAAATGACATTATTTTCATGACAATTTTCACTGAACCTTAGAAGTAAACATGCTGTTTTTTGCTGGTTAATGTTAAGGAAATACATAAATGCCCTTGATCGTGATTGGCTCACTTGGTAATGTAGATGTGGTTCATTCATCAGAGCTGGTTCAGTTCATAAATATACTGTATACGGGCATCATGCTATGCTTTGAATAGGTTATAAACTGTGGTATCAAACTGTAATGTGGTCAACGTGTCAATCTATAAGCATACAGACATCAGGACACCTAATAAAAACTGGAAGAATATTCTATTATAATAAACTGAAAATATATAAATGCATTTACATGTAGTCATTAAGCAGACGCTTTTGTGGAAAGCAACTTACAATTGAGGAGGCATTCAGCGATTCTATAAGAACTGGCAGTAAACTCAAGAATTGTTTCTACGGGTGGGTTGTCAAGTCCACTCACAAGTGTGAGGCACACTTCATAAATGCACAATATATACACTCACCGGCCACTTTATTAGGTACACCTTACTAGTACCGGGTTTGACCCCCTTTTGCCTTCAGAACTGCCTTAATCCTTCGTGGCATAAATTCAACAAGGTAGTGGAAAATTCCTCAGAGATTTTGGTCCATATTGACATGATAGCATCACGCAGTTGCTGCAGATTTGTCGGCTGCATGATGCGAATCTGCCGTTCCACCACATCCCAAAGGTGCTCTATTGGATTGAGATCTGGTGACTGTGGAGGCCATTTGAGTACAGTGAACTCATTGTCATGTTCAAGAAACCAGTCTGAGATGATTCGCGCTTTGTGACATGGTGCGTTATCCTGCTGGAAGTAGCCATCAGAAGATGGGTACACTGTGGTCATAAAGGAATGGACATGGTCAGCAACAATATTCAGGTAGGCTGTGGCGTAGACACGATGCTCAATTGGTACTAATGGGCCCAAAGTGTGCTGAGTGGTTATTTGAGTTACTGTTGCCAGAACTGGAACCATCAGTCTGGCCATTCTCCTCTGACCTCTGGCATCAAAAAGGCATTTGCGCCCACAGAACTGCTGCTCACTGGATATTTTCTCTTTTTTGGACCATTCTCTAAACCCTAGAGATGGTTGAGCGTGAAAATCCCAGTAGATCAGCAGTTTCTGAAATACTCAGACCAGCCCGTCTGGCACCAACAACCATGCCACATTCAAAGTCACTTAAATCACCTTTCTTCCCCATTCTGATGATCGGTTTGAACTGCAACAGATCGTCTTGACCATGTCTACATGCCTAAATGCATTGAGTTGCTGGCATGTGATTGGCCGATTAGAAATTTGCGTTAACGAGCAGTTGGACTGGTGTACCTAATAAAAATTAAATTTCAAATTAATAATTGTGTTTATTGCGTAAATGGCTAATAAAAAAAATCTTATAAACAACAGAGGTAAATATAATAATAATAATAATAATAAGGATGATGATGATGATGATGATAATTATCAACTATGTTTATGTTTTATGTAGTTTTAAATAAGTTTATAGTTAGAAAACCTTTTACTTTAGTTACTTTTTAGTAGTGCTGGGCAAAAATTAACCATGCTTAATCGCATCCAAAATAAACGTTTATTTTGACATAATTTAAGTGTTTGTTCTGTGTATATTTATTATGTATATATACATTCACACACACACATTATTATATTTTAGAAAATGTTTATTTATATTTAGATATAAAATATATGTGTATATGATACAAATTATATATACATTTAAATATCTAAAAATTCGTAAATATCTATGTATATCTATGTAATTGTTTTGTATAGTTTTGTTTCTGTGTGTGTATCACATCTAGATAATAAATATATAGAATGCACAAATATATTATCTCAAAACAAACTTTTATTTTGTATGCGATTTATCATGATTTTTCTTTGCCCAGCACTAATTTTTAGTAAAAACTGAAATAATACTGGTATTTACTTCTCTATTTTCGATAATTGTGGCAATGGACCAAAGTTATGTTTAGAATCATTAAGCAAAAGCATTTGACCACAGAATTCCCCGAGCGACCAGTCAGAATCAACTATTCCAGATATCCACATAAAGATGAAGATGTCTGTGTTGTTGTCCAGCTAAAGCACGCATCCAGTGACATGTCTGTAACTTTATAAAGCCGTAAATCGTATCACATTCCCTTTAGTTTGGATTAGAAAGAACTCTGTAACGAATTGCTGTTCGTGTGGCCGACGTTTCCTGCTACCATCAATCAGAGTTAATGACAGATGGAGATGCGGAGTGTGTGTGTGTGTGTGTGTGTGTGTGTGTGTGTGTGTGTGTG
>CAIGQV010017386.1:38399954-38411921 GCA_903798115.1 Danio jaintianensis
CACACTGAGTGTATATTAAATGGTAATTATTCATTACTATGGTTTATGTTAGATTATCAGTATTACCATGCTCGTTTTATCAGTATTATGAGAGTTTATAGGAGCTAATTGAACACAATGTTTTGGGTTATTCCATGTTTGACCCAATTTGGCTTTAAGTAACCCAGCATTTCTTAGTGTATGTACATTGAGTGTATATTAAATGGTAATTATTTACTACTATGGTTTATATTCGATCACCAGTATTACCATGCTTGTTTTATCTGTAATATAAGTGTCATGGTGTTTTTGGTTTTGTAGAGCAAAATAGAAATATACTGCAAAATTTTCAGTAGATTTATTAACATTTTTCAGGTGCGATTTTGGTTTTGTGGATCAAAATATAAATATAATACTACATATTCTGTAGATTTATTAACATTTGTGACTCTAATTGCGTTTTTGTTTTTCTAGAACAAAATATAAATATAATGCTACATTTTCTGTATATTTATTGAAATTTTACATAGAGGTTTTTGCATTTTTCTTTAGCATATGTTCATTATCTCAACCTTGTAAATTGAATGTATTTGGCTAATAAAGAAAATATCAACTTAGTTTAGTCAAAGACCCATTAGACACTTTTAAAGAACCTTTAATAAGTTTTCAGTAGATTTATTGGCATTTTTGAGTGTCTTTGCGATTTTGGTTTTGTGGCTCAAAAAATATAACTATAATGCTACATATTCAGTAGATTTATTAACATTTTTGACTCACAAAATATAAACATAATGCAATTTTCTGTATATTTATAGAAATTTTACATAGAGGTTACATAGAGTTTTTAGCATTTTTCCTCAACATATGTTCTTTATCTCAACCTTGTAAATTTTAAGTACACAAAAAAAATAGACTTATTTAAAATGAGCTGAAAAAACACAGTTCTTAAGATTTTTTGGGACAATATATGGTGTAAGATAAAAATACATTTGCTTCTTAATCTTGGAAATCCCAGGACTGCACTTAAAATAATAGCTCCAACAAAGACTGATGCAACAGGAGAACTTGTCTAATGGGTCTTTAAAGAACTAGAAGTTGATGTTTTCTTTATTAACATACACCCCTAAAATTATTTTGATGTTTGTTCAAACTACATATTTAAAATGAGCTCAATCAGCATAAATCTTGATTTTTTTTTTGGGTGAACAACTTAATAATTTTACGATCAGTCTAATTAAATTTGTGTAAACGATTAATTTGACTTAATCGATTTGTATTTGGACAACATGAAGGAATTGTGTGAAACATAGCATTTTTTACAGTGTATTACAAACATCAAACTTATCAAACTTAAAACATCAACTTCTAGTTCTTTAAAGACCCATTAGACACTTTATTAAGTTCTCCTGTTGCATCAGTCTTTTTCGGAGCTATTATTTTTAGTGCAGTCATGGGATTTCTAAGATTGAGAAGCAAATGTATTTTTATCTCACACCATATGGTATAAATGCTGTCTTGTGTAGATCGCCGCTGTAAATACTTTATATTTTATGCGTTCTGTGAACTCCAGATGTCTTTTTATTCCAAGGACTTGAGTCCCAGTGGTTGGACCGTCGTGCCCATCTCTAACACGAGTGGTACCGCACTGTAAATGATGTTGTCAAGCCAAAATGGTGGCTGCTGGCCTAGTTTCCTGATCAGCAGACTGGAAAGCGTTTGTCTCAGAGGAAGCTGTATGATGTTGTGGTGTTCCTTGTGCTGTCTCATGAAGATGACTCATGCAAAAACTTCGCCCGAGGGACTCCGCCGGGCCCACTCCATCTAATTGGCAAATATTCAGTCAACACGCTTTAAACTTTCACTACGGACCTGTAAAGCTCTCGTTTGTTTGTGCAGCGCAAAACGTTCCAGATGTTCTTTCATAAGCAGCTCAATTAGAGCAGAATTCGACCACTTTCTCGAAATTAAAAACGTAGATTGCTTTGAACATCCACGAAGTTTATGGTGGGACACATTGGCAAAGAATGGACAAACTCTTCAAGATAATGCTAGACACCAATGGGAATGTCTGCACTGGTGTTTCTGAGATCTGCCCTCTGAAAACATTAATGCAATAATTTCATATATAGAAGACATATCTGAGAATACTGGCATACGTTTCTTTAACAGTGCTTTAACAGCTGCATTTACATGACAAATAATGTACTTAAAACTAGGGTTGTAGAAGTAGAAGTCATTGATTACTTTACGATACTGAAATTTAAAAAAAATAAAAATTTCAAATTAAAAACACCACATTAAAAATTTTACGATACTGAAATTTTAAAAACGTCCATTTCCTGCTAACATTTAAGCGCTGTTGAGCACGTTCTGATTTGCCATTGTGTTCACGTGCTCAACAGAAATGACTGTGATTGGCCGTGAAGGTCATTAGTTCACAGAACTCACTGCTGTTTACTGAGTGTATTCACAGATACAGGGACACTGGAGTGTTTCAAAGTTACGTCGATCAGCTGGTTGGTCTATAAGCTGACATATGAGCGATCCGCTGATGAATCGCAGCTTTAAAACGCTCCAGTGTCCCTGTATCTGTGGTTACACTCAGTAAACAGCGGTGAGTTCGGTAAACTGATGACCTTCACAGCCAATCACAGTCATTTCTGTTGAGCACATGAACACAATGGCAAATCAGCGCTGTTTAAGAACGTGCTTAAATGTTAGTGGGAAATGGACATTTAAAAAATTTCAGTATCGATTGGTTCTGAATTCCAGTATCATGACAACCCTACTTAAAACAGAAAAAAACTTTTTTATTGTGTATCAATGCTACACTGTTAAACTTTGACGCAATTTTACATTTATTTACTGCAAAAAAACCCAGTAAAATACCACATACATTCTAATACAGTTCACTACTGTAATATGCACTGCATTGTGGCTAATTTGAAACCCTTTACAGTAAGTTCATATCAGGAATTTGTGGTATTCTACTGTAATCAAAGTAATCAATTACTTCTACTGTAGTTTTAATATAATAACAATGAACAATAAAAATACTGTTGTGCATGATCTCGTCACTTGTTTGGAATTTATTAAGTAAAGGTTTTGTATTGCCAGTGTAAAATGTAAATAATGACAGTAAAAAGTACTTTAAAAATTGTCATACTGTAAAATTACACTGTGATAAAGGGCATTTTACCACAAAAAGAAGTTGCTATAAGGCTATTTTACTGTAAAATGAAATTGCGGTATGGCTCTGCTACCATAAAACACATTTACGGGCAAGTTACTGTAAAGGGGCAGTTGCGGTAAATTGCTGGCAACAGTGCTGCCAGTAAGTTACCGCAAAAATACGATAAAATGTTTAACAGTGAAAGTTTTGTCAATGAAAATGGCTTGAAACAAACTGAAACTTGTCAGGTCTGCTGCGTCAGTAACTGAATGTGTGCAATCTGATCAGTTCATTTAATAAATGAACAGTGCTATGCAAAGGGCTGTAAGAAAGTGATGTTTTATAAACTAATTTTGGGAAGAGCATGTGCAGATGATTTGACAAGGTTAATTCATAATTGACAATCCTTCTATTATCCAATCATCATAAGATCAAACCCCTATAAATAACCAAGCATGTCCTACCTCCATTATCTCTCGATTTCAGCATCCCTCCACCTCCCTGACTCCACACCTGATTCCCATTTAAATCACTCTGAGGCCGGGCTAGACACTACGCTCTGACCCCTATCTTTCTTCCTCACAACAAGAGGAATAACATGAGTTAGGATGTCTTTCCAAACTCAGAGCCCTCTCCCTGGACAGCACACCAAATATACATTTTCCATATTCAGTTAAATATCTCTAAATGTGAACTTATGAAAGTTAATGTTGGTTCGTTTTGTAACATTTTGTCTCTTTTTTCATCAATAGCAATACACTGTTCATTAGATAAGTGGATCAGAGCTTGATTTTCATTTTCAACGTTTTTACCCATGTTTGCATTGACAAAATGAACGCTGTTGTGTATGTGAAACCACATAAGCCTGCATGGGATTCAGGCATTGGAGGTGGGTGCAATAACTTGCTAATTTGCTATTTGCGATAAGTTCTTAGTTTTCCTCTTGAGGCCAGAGTGGAGTGAGTTTTACTTGCACAGCTCCTATGCTTGTCTATGTTACACTCAACCTCTACACCTCACTCCCATATGGGTCACGGCACCAATAAAAGTCCTTTGGTTCTGCTCAATCCACTCCAACCAGGATTCAAACCAGGGATTCTGGCATGGGAGAAATCTAAAGACTGCAACCTCTAGTGTGGTCTTCTTAGGCCGGGAGACTGATGTATACTCACACACGTCCTTCTAGCTGACCTCAGTTACACCTCCCAAAATCTTAGTCCTGTCTCCACCAACCTCCAGTTCCACTCAACCAACTGTGAGCAGGATTCAGACCAGCAATTCTGGTATAGGAGTCAGGCACACTAACAAGGTTGCTAATGCTCCTCCTGGGGCTGGAGGAATAAGGCTTTTTACACAGCTTCTACCAGCAGGCCTCCATTAAACTCATCCCCCAAGCCAAGGTTACACACCAGTTCATCTTGAATCACTCCGAGGAGGGTTCAGACCAGTAATTCCTGCATGCAGGGCAGGTGCACTAACAAGGACACTAACAAGGTTAGTGTATAGTGCTTCTTTTGATCCTGGGGGGTTTGCTGAGGTTTACTTGCACACCATCTACTAGCTGGCCTCTATTACACTCACCCCCTAAACCCCAGTCCCATCTAAGGCCTCTGGTTTTACTGGTTTAACCCAATCCAAGCAGGATTTGAACCAGTGAATCTGGCAAGGGAAGCAGGGCCATTAACAAGGAATCAGCCTATTTAGTGTCTGTTGTTTGTGCACCTCTTGAGAACTTAAGATTTACTCTCACACCTTTCACTAACTGACCTCACATATAGTCAACATGTCAACATAGTGCATTTATGAAGTGAGCTTCACACAGGTGAGTGGGTTTGACAAACTACCTGTAGAAACAATCTTGATTGATCCCAGTTTACATGGATCCATGTAGTGTACATGGCAATGATAATATTGTAATTTTCCAAATAAACTGTATGATACCATTTTCAAAAATGTGCTTTTTCAGACCCCAAAAACTTTTGCTGTGTAAATGAACCACTGCACTGATGACCGCTATCAACCTTTTACATTATTAATTATAACTGTGTCATTTAAATGCTCCCAAAGTTTGCAAAGATGCTAAGAAACCAAGGCAACTGCAATAATCTTTCTCAAGAAACATTTAAATGAAGCACCAAAGTTTAAAGTAACACTCCACTTTAAAAAAAAAAATAGACACATTTTATAAATGTCCTAGAGTTAAATATGAGTTTTACCATTGTTTTGTATATTTTAGCTTAGCTTAGCATAGATCACTGAATCAGATTAGAACATTAGCATTTAGCTCAAAAATGACCAGACTATAAATATTGATAGTTTTCCTATTTAAATCTTGAGTTTTCTGTAGTTACACGTGTACTTAGTAGGGGTGTGACAAGATCTCGTGTGACGAGATCTCGCGAGATTAAATCGCAACGAGATTGAGTTGTGATGTTATGATGGCGCGAGGGTGAAATTAGCATTGAAGATTGGAGGCAGGATTGGATTTGATCTGCAAATCAAAGTGCTTTGCACACACCTGGCAACCCAGGCTGGCCTCGGAGTTGCGCTTGTCACTTGGTTGGGCGGGCTGGTGTGACATAACAGATTTGTGCCGCGTCCAACTGCAGCCTCACACATTATGGTTCGTATCCATGCAATGGAACAGCACTTCAGATATGCTGAAAGTCATAATCGTCGTTAACACATATGGAATTAAGACGTGGAGTATTCCTATTTTAGTCGCATTATTGAAGTGCAGATATGTAAACGCTGTAGTCAAACTATTAACACCTTGAAGGACTTTTAGCCGCATTTTGCGACAGGACATACACACCTAGCGAGTCAGTAAAGCACCACAGACACACAAGCGTGCAAACAAACGCACACACTCACTGAATGAACTCCTGGAGACTCATCGTCACATCATTATCACGGAACGCATGTTTATGCTGTCCGGGAAAAGCGAAAAAAAATTTTTTCATTGGCGTGCGGTATCAAACTCCATTAAAACAACTCTCTCCTATCAGTCCTTACTTCATATTCGCATGATCGCTTCCAGTAGCTCAGAGTGAGTCACGGGGGCATCAATGAAATCTTGCTAAATGAAAGTAACACTGATTTATTAAATTAAAAATTTAATACAAAAAATACATATTTTTTTAAAGTTCAGTGTGTGGATAAATAAAAGAAAATTTTCCATTCATATATTTCATCGAGGATTTCTTAAAAATAGTGTAAAAATCTCGTCTCGTCTCGTTCTCGTGAACCCAATCTCGTATCTCATCTCGTCTCGTGGAGTAGGCATCTTGTCATACCCCTAGTACTTAGATTAACGGAAAATTAGCTAAAAGTTGCTATTTTCTATACCGATATGACTATGAACTATGTTTTCATTCTGGCGTAATAAGCAAGGAACTTTGCTGCTGTACCATGTCTGAAGCAAGCGCAATTATATTACACAGCACCTGAAAATCTTGCAACCATGGACACATTAGTGAGATATGATTCATAACTCATTTCAAGCACCGTGTAATATTATTTCAGATGCTAATGGTCTAATCTGATTCAATGATCTATGCTAAGCTAAGCTAAAAGTGCTCCCGTTAGACCTGGAGATCAAGTGAATGGATTCAAAAATGGTAAAACTCAACTATTTAACGTTTAACTCTAGGGGAGTTGTAAAGTGAGCCTATTCGCAAAAAAAGTGAACTGTTCCTTTAAGTGTTGGGGGTTGTTCAACACAGTATATGAGTAGTAAACGTAATAATGCCTGACTTCACATTCACAGCCAATTTCAATCCAAAAGAGTTTATTCAGGGTTAATGCAGGATTTCTGGGCCACAAAAGAGGATGAAATGCTAACATACAGCACTGTGATGTCCCTGTAGGGTGTGCGTGTGTGTGTGTGTGTGTGTGTGTGTGTGTGTTTATGGAGCAATAGTTGAGTGATGATTTCGAAGGTAAATTTAGCCTGATCTATTGTGACAGTGATTTGGCCGAGAGCCACAGTGTGAACGACTGGCCAGACCCTGCCGTATATATAAAACCCAGAAACCCTCAGTCTCCATAGTGCCACATGAGATTCTATTGGATGAATATGAAATGACAGGAATATGGAATGTGGAGTTTAAGTCTTCCCCACGGTCTGGTATTGTCGAGGTTGTGTGTGTGTGCATGGTGTTTCATACTGACAGATCATTTATTGAGGAGGACAGTGAGGAGGGAAAGTCTCAAGCAAACTTTCCGCATTGATTCCTGTGTGGGCGGCAGGTTTCCATGGGGACTGTGGATGGGAACGTCGTAGACCCAACCTCGACCACTGGAGTAGAGTTAGTCTCGCATAGCCAGACGTTTGACTATCAGCATAAAGTCTGGCTGAACGGCTGCTTATTCTGGCCAAGAGCCGTCTAGTGAGACAGGAATGGATAGAGCTGGGTATGAACATACAATCTTTTAGATTACTTTCAATCTAGCCACTGCAAAACGGAAGCACAGCACAGATGTCATATTTTACTTAGGCTGTGAATGACATATTATTAAATAAAAGTGTATATTGGAAAGAAATATCTTTTGAGTTAACGGTCTTTCCTGGCTGCATACAAAAACACAACAAACAAAGGACTCCTACTGGCTTTTAAAAAAAATCAAACACATACTGCATGGCCAGTGTGGTTAAAATAATGAACATATGACTCTCATGAACCGATTCTTTTGAGTAAATCGAACACGCACAGCATTACCTGTGATTTCTAATTTATGTAATCAAATTTTAGTGAATCAAATGCACTCAAGAATGATCAGCAAAACATATCCATTTTCTGAAACGGTTCTTTCGTTAAACTCAAACTGCATAACTAGTCTAATTTATGAACAATTGATTCATCGTGTCATGATCGTGTTGTTTTTAGTGAATTAAATGCATACAGGTTGACCTTTTTTAATGAAATGGTTCTTTTAGTGAATCAATTTACTTCTGAATCAGACACAGAGAGACCAGTGTAATCCAGTTTCCGAACAAATAACTCTTATGAATCAGTTCTGCTTAGTTAATCATACATGTACAGAGAGACCATCTTAATCCAATATATGAACAAATGACTCTTATGAATCAGTTCTGTTTAGGTAACCATATACATTTAGAGTGACCAGCGTAATTCAATTTATGAACAAATGACTCTTATGAATCAGTTCTGCTTAGTTAATCATACACATACAGAGAGACCATTGTTATCCAATATATGAACAAATGACTCTTATGAATCAGTTCTGTTTAGTTAAACATATACATTTAGAATGACCAGAGTAATTCAATTTATGAACAAATGACTCTTATGAATCAGTTCTGCTAAGTTAATCGTACACCTACAGCGAGAGACCATCTCAATTCAATATATGAACAAATAACTTATGAATCAGTTCTGCTTAATCATGCACATACAGAGAGACCATCTCAATTCAATACATGAACAAATGACTCTTATGAATCAGTTCTGCTTAATTAATATTTAAAACATACAGAGATAGAGACCATCGTAATCCAATATATGAACAAATGATTCTTATGAATCAGTTCTGCTTAGTTAATCGTACACATACAATGAGACCATCTTAAACCAGTATATGAACAGATGACTCTTATGAATTAGTTCTGTTCAGTTAGCCATACATTGAGTGACCAGCGTAATCCAATATGAACAAATTACTCTTCTGAATCAGTTCTGTTTTGTTAACCATACTTTCAGAGTGACCAGTGACCAGAGTGACCATTATTCATATTATAAACAAATGACTCTTATGAATCAGTTCTGCTTAGTTAATCGTACACATACAGAGAGAGACCTTCTTAATCCAATATATGAACAAGTGACTCTTATGAATCCGTTCTGTTTAGTTAACCATATACATTTAGAGTGACTAGCATAATCCATTATATGAACAAACGATTCTTATGAATCAGTTCTGTTTAACTAACCATATACATTTAGAATGACCAGAGTATGTCAATTCATGAACAAATGACTCTTATGAATCAGTTCTGTTTAGCTAACCAGATCCATTTAGAGTGACTAGCGTAATCCAATATATTAACAAACGATTCTTATGAATCAGATCTGTTTAGCTAACCATATACATTTAGAATGACCAGAGTAATTCAATTCATGAACAAATGACTCTTATGAATCAGTTCTGCTTAGTTAATCGTACACATACAGAGAGAGACCATCTCAATTCAATATATGAACAAATGACTCTTATGAATCAGTTCTGCTTAATCATGCACATACAGAGAGACCATCTCAATTCAATACATGAACAAATGACTCTTATGAATCAGTTCTGTTTAGTTCATATACATTCAGAGTGACCAGTGTAATCCAATATGTGAACAAACGACTCATGAATCAGACTGTTTTTAGTGAATCAAACATATACAAAGTGAACAGCATAATTAAAAAAAAAGTTTTTTTTTATTCATTACTCTTATGATTCTTACATACAGCATTTGAAAGGCAACCAAAATGATCATCATTATAACAAAACTAAAAGCAGATGAATCAGAATCAATCTGAAGGAGCAAAATTGGAACCGAATCAGGAATTCTGTGTGGTTTTGAGCCTAAAAGCAGTAGCATAAATGAAGGAACAGATTTATGACTTCCAGAATGGGGTGTTACTTCAACTCAAGGTCCGCATCCAAATAATCTTGAAACATTCGTCCCATTATCTGATCACAAACAGCAGACCGCTGAGAGACCAGCAAAGATAAATGTTTGCCTTCTGTTTCTGAGACGCCTCTTGTCGCGTGGAAAACGGCAGCTCTGTGAGACCGGCGAACTAATCTCATCAATTTACAAATGCAAATATTATGTTTATTAATCTAATGTGCAGAGCTGTGCAAACATTTATTACCCTGCCAACTACCCGGACTCAAACATATGCGCTTCTGCAATCACAACATGCATTCACACAGACACACACACACACACACTCCTTGTATAGTCTAAAATGCTTAGCAGCTCACAGGCCTGTTTGTGTTGTGGGTTGCCATGCCTACAGACCTCAGACTCATAGCGATGATACTGATCAGTAATACCTAAAAACCTGACTCACCATGACAATCACAGCCTCTAATGCTTTATGATTCATTCTCAAGTGACCATGAAATGAAAATTTAACTTCTCTATTATTTAAATGCACACTGCGAGCGATTCATTCATGCATGCACATATGCACGTTTGCATCCTTTTTATAGTCGAATACAATCAACAGTCAATGGGGAGAATCAACATTATATTCTTTCCACAATACAGAAGAAAAGGTTTGATGCTTCTTCCATTTCATCTTGATTTTAAAGGTTTATGTAGTTTTTGTCCTATTATCTGGACTGTAAGAAAATAATGATTGTGGCATGCATAAACTGTATCTGAAGTGGTTTTTGAACAGCAATTGTTTTAAAAATGCAAAGAAAATACTATTCAGTTTTTAGCACGTTGATATCATGTAAGCAAATCAAGTCATTATTTTCTTTATTTAATAGAAACACAAATCTTCTTTTTTCACACACCCCCCCCCCCCCCCCCCCCAAAAAAAAAAAAAAAACAAAAAAAAAAAAAAAAAACTTAGCATTAAGTATATAGTCAATTTTTGTGAATGAAAAATAGATTTCAATAGATTCAAGTCAATTAAATTTTTTCACTATGATTTTTATGTGACCCTGGACCACGTGCGTTCACACCAAACGCGGATGAAGCATCAAGCACGAGTGATTTTCATGTTAAGTCAATACAAAGATGCGAATAGACATCCTGCGGCGAGAGTGACACGGTGCGAATTGATCGTTTTGATCGATTCGCTCGAGTTGGAAAATCTGAACCTCAGGACATTCATGCTACGTTAACCAATCAGGAGCTTGTTTTTGTATAGGCGTGATTATGACGTAGCTCCTGCAGTTGGTGTCCCGAGGGAAAATCCTCTTGCCGACACCAGACAACAGCTCATCAAACTGGGCTCGGCTCAGTCTGAAGCACCGCTGAAAGCTTCCATCATCCAGGTACAGTTTCTGGAGGAGATGATGAACTCACAGAGCTGGGTGCACCTCTGAAAGCATCTAGTGGACTCAGACACGGCGCCGAACGAATAGATGCTGTTTTTCAGTCTTCCTAAATTACCATTTAGCAACGAAACTAGAGTCACCGGGCAGACAGAAGCCCTGCCCATGACGCGAATTGAGAAGTGAATTTCATGCGAATGAAGCGAGTAAACTCAAAATGTTTACACGTTTATTTATTTATATTATATTAATTTATAAATTGCGATATTCGCGCATGCCACGTCTGGTGTGAACACAGCCAGGAGCGGACTGGCCATAGGGAGCACTGGGACATTTTCCGGTGGCCTGATGGTCAATCTGGACTGCCACCGTAAATCTAGCCTGACATAGAAACTTTTATAACTTTTATAATTATGCTTATATTTTGTCTACTTAACAATTATAAGGCAATGAGTTAACTTTTTTATTATTATTTTTTTTTTTAAGTAAAGTTAACTAATTGCTTTTTAAAGTGTATAACACATACTTGAATACATATAAATGTACATGGGGGGAGTGGGGACGAAAGTATCATAAATAAATATAAATATATCATAATTTTTCATAAAAACCTAAAATAGAAATATATTTTTGCTGTGGTTACTAACTCATAAGTGTGGTCTATCATTATCAAGTGGTATTTTAAACAAATGTAGAACAACTTCAAAATAATTTCACTTTCAAGAGTTCACACTTAGATATTGCTTGACGCTATTAGCAGGTTTGGCATGCTGTCCCGGGAGAGA
>CAIGQV010017386.1:38412321-38425892 GCA_903798115.1 Danio jaintianensis
ATATATATATATATATATATATATATATATATATATTCATTTATTCATTCATTTTTAAAATGTGAGAGGAAGGTTTGCCAAATAGTGTCAAATTTTTCAGCATTACCGCAAACTGTATACCTAATCTTTTCTCATTGAATAGACTGCATCAGATCATGCATCCAATCTACATAACTGGGTGGAGAAGGATTTTTCCAGTTCAGTGTTATAAGCCTTTTAGCAATTATTAAACAGAAGGTGAGTGCATTTGACTGTGAAGATGACAAGGAAACATTTGTAGGGTTAAGTCCAAGTAATGCTCTATATATTATTTCTTATACATTATATTATTTCAAACTACTAAAATGTCAATAAAAGTCACTTTGTTAAACTGTGGAGTTGAATTTTTAACATCAAAAGTGGACAGAGCAGAGATCAACATCCCCTAATGCAATTCACAAACAAACAGAAAACACTTGTGCATCACAAAATACAGACACTGTTCATTTA
This sequence comes from Danio jaintianensis, assembly GCA_903798115.1. Classification (NCBI taxonomy): domain Eukaryota; kingdom Metazoa; phylum Chordata; class Actinopteri; order Cypriniformes; family Danionidae; genus Danio; species Danio jaintianensis. The sequence goes on from CAIGQV010017386.1 coordinate 38,412,811, forward strand.
CAGATATTTTTTACAGTGTGGAATAGGTGGTTAAAAGTGCAATACTGCCTTAAATTAAATTAAAGTGTGATTTTTTTTTTTTTTTTCAATTTGATGTTTGCAAAGTAAAATAAAGTAATTTAGTGTAACAATAGTTTACAGTAAAAAAACAAGTCAGGCATATTTAGAACATAATCATTTGATGGGATATTAAAAGGCTTATATATATTTGCCCCCAAAATATAAATTGTCAGTTTACAGTTGTATACTTTTGCATTACCCTTCAAACCAATAGGTCTTACATGTCACACTAAATGAAGATTATTTCACACACCCAGACCCAAAAGTATCTTCAGCAAACCCTATATGTTTTTTTTAGTGTGTCATAGTGGTGTCATAGTCTCTATGGCATCTTTGCAAAACCTTTTGTCTGTAGAGATATTTTTAACACCCAAAACACCCTGGTAACCAGCATAGCGACACACAAAACATAACAAAGGTTGCAGAAGTGTATTCAGTGACTATTTTTGACATCCGCATACAGCATGCACTCAAAAAGCCTCGAAACCAAAATGCTAAAGAAGAAAATCTCCAGAGTGTATTAAAGCCATTTTCAGAACACAGTCAAGGGAAATAACTAGATTCTTGTTGAATTCAGTTAATATCATGTTTTGTAGAATGATCTATAGAATATAAAATGATCATTTTCTTTTAAATGCAGAATATCTCGGGGGGGGGGGGTTTGTCAAGAGAAGAACGTCTGAACTTATCTGAAATGAATACTGATTTATATTTACATTTAGTCATTTAGCAGATGCTTTTGCCCAAAGCTACTTAGAGTTGAGGAGGCATTCAGTGATTCAACAAGAAGAGGCAATACACACAATAAGTGCTTGAGAAAATTAGGTGCTAGATGAAGGTTTTTTTTTTATAGAGAGAGAAGAGTGTTTCTACAGGTGGTTTGTCAAGCCCACTCACCTCTGTGAAGCACACTTCATAAATGCATTGTGTATTTTTTTTTTTATCTGGTGCAAAAATGGCATTCAAACTCACATTGTTAGCATTTAACACTGAATAAAGCACATGAGGTTTACCTGAGGTGATCACTCTTATAGTTTTCTGTTGTTCACCTGTGAGAAATAGAAGCCGTTTCTAATATATCAATTCCAGGTGTTGGTTAGGACAAAACCTCCTTTTAATATGGAAAATATCGGGTGCCGTTGCTTTTATTTAGAACACGGTTTAAATCACTCGCTCCTGTCCTCAATCTGGCAACCTGCGCTTGCGTTTGTTTTGATCCAGGAGTGCAATACCTAGTTCAACCACTGGGTGTCAAACTTACATACAGCACCTTTAAGTTAAACTTTGTACAATGTAGCTGAAGCCTGATTCACTTATTAAAATAAGTTAAAGCAACATAAAACATATTTGTTGTCTTGATTTTATTTGTCATTACATGTTTTATAGTGCACAGGGTTGCACAATTGATGTTATACTTGCTCATAAAATATAGACTGCGATGCACATAAAGTTTGCGTTTAAAGTTCCTCAAAACACTATTGGCATGTAAATGCATCGCCAAAACGAATAAAAACTTTATTTTCAGATAGTGTTATATAAACATCCCCTCAGTCTACGACTTTTTACAGCCTATTTTATCATCCACCAGGTGAAAATCAAATGTTTACAGACCAAACAGGCTTTTTTTTTAGCAAACACCCGTAATTATTATACAGAATAATGCTTAACAGCTGCGCAGCTCAAAGTGTTTAGTCTTATCTTGGACTTGAGCTAAACATGAACTCTCACGCACACACATAACCCCTAACAAACATAAACTATTTGAGAAAACCCACTCCCTCCCGTTGCGTCTCCGATTACACAAGAAAACGTCTGTGTGTGTGTTGCTGTAATCCTTCACCCTTTCAAAAAAAAAATCGCCCCAAAAAACAGTTTCCAGACCTTCACAAAGACTCACTGTCACAATGCCATTAAAATGTTAAAAATAAACCGTGGCTAATGCGCGTGTGTGTGTTAGATATTTCAGTCATGACATCATCTGGAACCACACACACTCACACACACACACACACACACACACACACACACACACACACACACACACACACACACACACACACACACACACTCATGTTTATATTATTCTGTCTGCAGACGCGTTCGGATTCGGCCGTATTCACAGGAGATGCTGGTATCAAATTACAGGAGAGCTTAAAGCTGCTGTAAGCTATTTTTTAATCCCTCACAGAAAATATTCCTACCTGATAGATAGTGGCGTCGCTGTATATTCGGATGGTAAGGGACACAGTTTAAAAATGTGTAAATGTCACTTCTCTAGATAAAAATGCCAAATCAACTGAAGTGTATTTGAAACCAAATAAAGTTTGTTAGGGCAGCACTGTCGCCTCACAGCAAGAAGGTCTCTGGTTTGAGTTCCGGCTGGGCCAGTTGGCATTTCTGTATGGAGTTTGCATGTTCTCCTCGTGTTCATGTGGGTTTCCTCCGGGTGCTCCCCCCACAGTCCAAACACATGCGCTATAGGTGAATTCATTCATTCATTCATTTTCTTTTCGGCTTAGTCCCTTTATTAATCTGGGGTCGCCACAGCGGAATGAACCGCCAACTTATCCAGCATATGTTTTACGCAGCGGATGCCCTTCCAGCTGCAACCCATCACTGGGAAACATCCATACACACTCATTCACACACATACACTACGGACAATTTAGCCTACTCAATTCACCTATACCACATGTTTTTGGACTTGTGGGGGAAACCGGAGCACCCAGAGGAAACCCACGCGAACACGGGGAGAACATGCAAACTCCACACAGAAACGCCAACTGACCCAGCCGAGGCTCGAACCAGCGACCTTCTTGCTGTGAGGCGAACGTGCTACCCACTGCGCCACCGCGTCACCATAGGTGAATTCATTCATTCATTTTCTTTTCAGCTTAGTCCCTTTATTAATCTGGGGTCGCCACAGCGGAATGAATCGCCAACTTATCCAGCATATTTTTTACGCAGCGGTTGCCCTTCCAGCTGCAACCCATCACTGGGAAACATCCATTCACACACATACACTACGAACAATTTAGCTTACCCAATTCACCTATACAGCATGTCTTTGGATTTGTGGGGGAAACCGGAGCAGCCGGAGGAAACCCACGCCAACACGGGGAGAACATGCAAACTCCACACAGAAATGCCAACTGACCCAGCCGAGGCTCAACCCGCGACCTTCTTGCTGTGAGGCGATCGTGCTACCCACTGCGCCACCGTTATAGGTGAATTGAATAAACTAAATTGGGCGTAGTGTATGAGTGTGTGTGGTTGTTTCCCAGTATTGGGTTGCGGCTGGACGGGCATCCGCTGCGTAAAACATATGCCGGAATAGTTGGCGGTTCATTCCCCTGTGGCGACCCCTGATAAATAAGGGACTAAGCCGAAGGAAAATGAATGAATGAATGATGAAAGTTTTTTTTTTCAGCATAAACGTACATTCAGTCTATGTTGGTCATTCTAAAAAATGTTTGCCTTAAACATGCAATTAACAGTTTTCCTTTGTTATTCGTGCTTTTTATTTGTGTTGATTCGTTATATTTATAGGCCTATATGCTTTTGAATTGCATTATGGAATCTTGATTTTTCCTCCAACTACTTTTTATGTTGAATAGAAAAAAATTATCTTGATTGACATTTTTCAAATAGTTTGAAGTGATATATTGTCTGGGTGTTTACGGTATAACATTACGGTAGGGTTATATTACGAACTCAATTCTCTATGTATAATTTATTAAGTCACTTTTTAAACTGCAAAGTTCAGTTTTCAACATCAAAAGTCAACAAAGCAGAAATAAAATCGTACGCTGTAAAAAAAAAAAAATCTGTACAATTTACAGTAAAAAAATGGAAGCTGTGGTTGCCATAGTAATCATACATAAATCATAAAAATATCAAGTGTCATGCAGTGAATTCTGGGAAAGTCAATTAACAGATATTCACTGTATATATTAAGGAAACTTACTGTTAACCAGATTACGTTTTTTACTGTAGCATTTTTGCAGTTTTTTTTACCGTCACGGTATATGGTATACAGAAGTATACAGAAAAAAAGTGAAAAATATAATGCAGAACCTGTTAATTAAGTTTTTTTTTTTCTTTTACAATGATGACCAATATTATTGCCTTTTTGAAAAAAGCATATACCAAGGTACATATACTAAAGGTACATATACTAAAGGTACATATACTTAGTACATATACTAAAATTAATTTCAACGACAACAACAACAAAAACATTGACAAAGAGAAGTTTGAAAAACTGGGGTAAAAAGGTGAAGTAAAAGGTGAATAAAATAAATAAATTAATTCATTCATTTATTTTCCTTCGGCTTAGTCCCTCATTTATTAGGGGTCACCACAGCGGAATGAACCGCCAACTATTCCGGCATATGTTTTACACAGTGGATGCCCTTCCAGCTGCAACCCAGAACTGGGAAACACCCATACACTCTCACATTCACACACATACACTACGGCCAATTTAGTTCATCCAATTCACCTATACCGCATGTCTTTGGACTGTGGGGGAAACCGGAGCACCCGGAGGAAACTCACGCCAACACAGGGAGAACATGCAAACTCCACACAGAAATGCCAACTGGCCCAGCCGGGACTCAAACCAGCGACCTTCTTGCTGTGAGGCAACAGTGCTAAACACTGAGCCACCGTGCCGCTCATAAAATAAATTGTAAAGGTAATTATAACTTTGGGAGTTCACATCTCTTTTTTTTTTCTTCTCAGAATTGCCGTGTACAGTGTATCTCACAATTTCGACATATAACTGGACTCCAACATCAAAACCGTGAGAAATTCAAAATTGTGACTATAAAATCAACATTTTTAATTACGAACCGATTAAAAAAATAAAAATTCCATTCATAGATTACAGTGCCAGAACTTCATTAAAAGTCACCAAAACACCATCCGATCAAAATAAAGCCAGCACAAATGATTAAGACAGATGTTCCTCACACTCAAAATATAAAAGTTTTTGCTGCTTATTCAAACTAATAAAAATGAGCTGAAACAACACAATTCTTCAGATTTCGTTGGGACAAATTAATTGTTTTATGTTCAATCCACTTATATTTGTAAAAACTAATAAGCTAACTTAATGCCTTCATGTTGTCTCAACACAAATCGATTGTGTGGAACCCAGCATTTTTTACAGTGCATTTTTACGTGATCATCTAATTAAATGACACTCCTGCAATTTTAAGTGTCCGAGTAGTTTCTGATGTGCTGCCTGAAGTGTTCTGGGAAATCACAGCAGTCATAAGTGTTAACCAATCACGAGGCTCGGAAACATCTCTCTGCCTGTCAATCATTCTGTGCGTTTGCTGACAGAATTTGCAGATATAGTTGCAGGAAATAAAATGGCTGTTTGCTTCAGCTCAGTGGGAGTTAGCAAAAAGGCTAATATCACTTACAGAACAGCAGCTTAAATGAGCCATTAAATTGGGAGTGTTTTTTTGTCTCACTGAATTCATGAATCTTTATTCACATTATGCTTTGAAATAAGAGCCAGAGACCTTAGAAGAAATTATGCAGAACCAAAATATCCCTGTCACAAAGCTCAAAACACAAACAAGAAAGCCCAGAGGGGATAGTTCCCCCAAAAATGAACATTTACTGCCAATTTATTCTCTCTAAAGCGGTTCTAAACTTTAATGAGATTCTTTTTTTTCTGTTGAACACAAAAGAAGATATTTTGAAGAATGCTGGACATTGGCATCCATAGTCCAAATATCTTTGGAGTTAGAAAAGGTTGAGATCATATCTCGTTATTTATGTATTTATTTAATATATATAGAATCTACTATCGATTAAATTTCAGTTTAACTTAAACTTGAAACAGAATTGACTTTTATTTGTAAGGATGCATTAAATATCAATACCATATCCATAAATATTACGTCTTTAATGTTGCATGTAGGGCTGGACGGTGGCACAGTGGGTAGCACGTTCGCCTCACAGTAAGAAGGTCGCTGGTTTGAGCCTTGGCTGGGTCAGTTGGCGTTTCTGTGTGGAGTTTGCATGTTCTCCCCGTGTTGGCGTGGGTTTCCTCTGGGTGCTCCGGTTTCCCCCACAAGTCCAAAGACATGCGCTATAGGTGAATTGGGTGGGCTAAATTGTCCGTAGTGTATGTGTGTGACTGAGTGTGTATGGATGTTTCCCAGTGATGGGTTGCAGCTGGAAGGACATCCGCTGCGTAAAACATATGCTGGATAAGTTGGCGGTTCATTCTGCTGTGGTGACCCCAGATTAATAAAGGGACTAAGCCGAAAAGAAAATTAATGAATGAATGTTGCATGTTCATTTCCCTGTATTTTTTTAAGTGTATGTGTCTAAACATACATAAATATTAAAATGTTAGAAACCTGTAACCATTGACATTCATTTTCCTTTTTTTAAATACTATTGAAGTCAATGGGTACTGGGTCAAAGATTTGAAACCACTTCAGCAAACACATGAGCTCAGATGATTTTCTTCAGTGGGCAGCAGGGGTAGTTTTGAGAATATTGCCCTCTGCTGGACAGATCTCCCAGAGGTGGTTTGAAGCTTGTGTTCATGTCTGAAATTTACATTTACATTTACATTTAGTCATTTGGCTGACGCTTTTATCCAAAGCGACTTACAAGTATTATGCAGAGGCCAATTATCACTGCAGAGCAAACGGGGGTAAGGTGTCTTGCTCAAGGACACTTCAGTCATTGTCTGCTGGCACTGAGATAGATTCAAAAGATAGATTCAAACCCACAACCTTCTGCTTACAAGTCCAACTCTCTAACCACCAGACCACGACTGACCCCAAATTGAAGTTATGGCTGTCATGCATCTTCCTGCAAACACATAAACATGCACAATTTTCTTCTGTCAGGATAAATAAGTGTTTTGCAGCATTTAAATACAGAATACAAAATCAATTTTGAGCTCGGAACAATTAAAAAAGGTTTCTGTATGTTAAAAAATATCCGTGATTTCTGTAAAAATTCTACAGTAAAAATCCATAACATGTTTAACAGTATACATTTCCTTAATATATATATATGGTAAATAACAGTAAATTTACTTTCCCAGAATTCCCTGCATGACACTTCACTTTATATGCTTTTTTGTTGTTGACATTACTGTATTTCTTTAAAAAAAAAAATTCTCTTCAGTTATGTACACTAGAGTTTTATGTTGCATCTAATGTTGATAAATAATATTTATTGCATTACTTTAATTTCTGTGTGTTACCATGATGGTATTTAGCAGCTGTGTGAATGACACTGAACCCCTTCTATATATTGGAATGCTTTGTCTTTGCTAGCTTGTGGGAAAAGTTGATTGTGAGCTTTGGTTTATCATAAGACTTTCTCATCCATGCCTGCTTATGGTTGTGTTTTTGTCTGTGTAACAAAGTTAAATTGTGTAGTAGGAATGGTATTTCAAAGTATTTCAAGTATCGTCGATACCAATGAAATATTTTATAGTGATTTAATATTTATAGTGATTACTATTTACATTTGTTAAAATTACAGAACAATAATTGGCTATATATAACAAAAAATAACATTGCACAAACCTTGTTTAATTAAAAAAATAAATAAATAGTGTAACCCACCGGTCCTGCTGCACCCAGCCCGGTCTGAGCTGGGATCGAACCGGCGATTCTTTGCATGGGAGTCGGTTGCTCTAACAAGGAAGCTAAAGACCATGGCCTCTAGTGTCTGTCGCTAGAGCACGTTTATAGGTCAGAGCAGTGAGGTTTACCTGCATAGCACTTTGCTAGCTGGCCTCTGTTACACTCACCCCCCTAAACCTCACTCACATCCCGGACGAGCCCCCATGTGTAACCCACCGGTCCTGCTGCACCCAGCCTGGTCTGAGCTGGGATCGAACTGGTGATTCTTTGCATGGGAGTCGGTTGCTCTAACAAGGAGGCTAAAGACCATGCCCTCTAGCGTCTGTAATTAGAGCACCTTTAGAGGTCAGAGGAGAGAGATTTACCTGCATAGCACTTCGCTAGCTGGCCTCCGTTACACTCACCACCCTAAACCTCACTCCCATCCCGGACGAGCCCCCATGTGTAACCCACCGGTCCTACTGCACCCAACCCGGTCTGAGCTGGGTTCTAACCGGCGATTCTTTGTCTGTTGAGCTCTGTTACAACAGCAAACACTAACCCATTAGTGGAGATACAGCAGAAGAATATTATAGTTTCCATTCCTGCACCTATTTAAGTAAATATTTATATACTACACTGTGGCACTATCATTATTACTATTATTAAGATATTCTAAAATAAGTGACCACACATGAATAAAAAAACATAGAAAGTGTCAATACTTCTAATTAAGGATCGATCCTTTTGATACATTGCAAGTATTGAAAATATCGATACTTTGGTATCGATTCGCCCACCCCTACTGTTTAGGTGTTAGGGCTTAAAAAAATTGGTGAATTTCTTTTCCATTCCTACTTTATTTTTAATGATTAAATTCCAGCAACCACAGTCGATGTCAGTTGCAGTTTTTTATCGTAAATTTTAGATTTGTTTATACAGTGTAGATCATCTCTCAATCTCTGGGTCTATATTTATTATATTTTTAATGACATATAAATCAAACGCTCACCTGCCTTTATCAAATCTCTGTTTTGCCAGCATTCTGCATGTGTGTGGCCTTTTTGCCATAGTGATCAGTGGATGTGCTGATGGTTTCTCATTACTGGAGTCAGATTTCACTGATGTGCTTTCCAAATGGTGACAGACAGAAAGAAGTCAGTCACTACTACAGTCACTCAAGGTGCTCTATTATGTTTCTTTTCATTTTTTAGTGTGTAATATTGCTGTTTAAGCATGAAAAAGATGCAAAGTTACTCCAATTTAAAAGGATAGTTCACTCAAAATGGCAAATTATGTCATCATTTTCTCACCTTTCAACCTGTTCAACCCTGTTTGAGCTTCTTTCTTCTGTTGAACACAATAGAAGATATTTTGAAGAGTGTCGGAAACCTGTAACCATCGACTTCCAAAGTATTTGTTTTTCCTACTATGAATGTAACCACCTGGGATGAATAAATGGACCCATTGAACCTACTTTGCCTGCAAAATTTTTGCTAATGTAGATTCCCTCCCTAGTACTGGGTTGTGGCTGGAAGGGCATGTGCTGCGTAAAACATATGCCAGAATAGTTGGCGGTTCATTCCGCTGTGGCGACCCCTGATAAATAAGGGACTAAGCTGAAGAAAAATGAATGAATGAAGATTCCTTCATGCTACAAGTAGACCTGTCGTCCTTTGTTTTAAATAATCTGGTTTTCATCAGCGTTTGAACAGAACAACACATTTATGTTGGGAACCGAGCCAAACTTTTATGCATGCATGGGTATGCAAATGAACCTTTTTCTAAGATATGACCCTTTAAAACAGATGCACACACACACACACACACATTCAGTGTTGGTGTTCACTACAACACACCGCAGCCAGTCTGTGATTTTTGGCATTTTAACCTGAGTGAGAGTCGCTGGGGAACAGATGACAGGCTTCCACTCCTCCCTCGCTCTTAGAGGATGAAAAAGAGCCAGACAAAGAAAAGTCAATAATTACAGCATGATGCCCCTCTAGACACACACACACACAAAACGCATTCACAAGAACAGGAGACCTTTCAATTCTCTCTCGGTATTTGTATTCATGGTGATTTCTCTTTCCACCCTCCATCACCGAGCTCGTCCTGGGTCTGAGTAAAATCTCCTGTTCTCCCATGCTGAGAGCAGAAAAAGATAGAGCGAAAGAGAGAAAGAGAGAGGGAAGGCAGTGTTTTAGGGGATGTTTTTCCAAAAAGAACTCATCAAAAATCTCCGGGAGTAAACTGAACCCCAGCAGGAAGGAGAACAGGAAACCCTCTGAGACACGGGCCTTGCTTTAAAACACACTCTGACTGGTTAAAAAAGACACCAGGTTTCTGTTTTAAAGGACAGTCTGGCGGCCTGTAAGTTGATATCCAGCTGACGTGCATGTGAACTACAGTCGGGGAGACCGAGGAAGGAGAGTTTATTCACAATTGATGTCTGTCGCATCGTTTAGCTCTGATTGGCACACCTGGAGAGGGCAGTTCGTTAAAGTACACATGAAATCAAAACTAACCATATTGATTTTGTTAGCTCACATTGCTAGTTTTGTCGTGAACAATTCATCTGTGCATGTTATTAAGAAAAAAAAATTGTTTGCCCTTGTAATTGACATTTTTCAGGTAAATTCTCAAATTACGTCTGTCTGAGGTATTGGGCGTGGCTAACATACTTAACCACGCCCCTCCAACTGTCAGTTTTGACAACAAACAGAAATGGTGAGGAGGAGGTGTCTGGACCGTACGTGTCTGGACGTCAGGTGCATACGTGACCTGCATATTAATAACTTTTTTGAACTTGTAGGTTAATCCAACATTTATACAATTGCAGAGAGATCGCCTCCCACGTCATTCAAATCACGTGTATGAAAGCATTTAGGCTTCCCTGTAAAATATAATTATGACAGAAAAAGTTGTGGTGGGACCTAAATGATTTCTTAGATTATTAATTAAAGGTGTTTTCTGTCACTGTTTGTTTAGCCTGCATTAATGCATTCAGTGTAAAGCTGCACACTTAAACATTAAAAGATCGGGATCTCAATTCAAACCCGCGCAACATGAATGATAAATGATAATGATTTGCATATGTTTATTAATCCTTCGAAGCGCTGCATTCAAATCTGCATTTGATCCAGAGAGATTCGGTATTTACAGTATTTTTAGTTAGTTACAAACAATTAAATAACACGGAAGTACTGGGATAACAGTGTATAGTTCAGATATAAACACTGATGTTTATGGTAAAGATTAAAATCACTGTTTAGTGGAACTTGACGCTGGTGAATGTTGTAGCAATTACATGGTGTAACCAATAGGTGGCGACACACAACCATAAACATTATGTCACTGAATAGATTTTCAAAAATGATCCACCTATAATGAAACATGAAGTTTTATGTGTCAATTGTTGAATCATTAGTTGAAGATAAATATGATATGTTGTACAGGATGTTAGATTTCTATATTCAGCATTATCAGCAACAGTAGCAAAGATCATTTTTTGTATTGAATGTTTTCCTTTTTTCCGCTGGTTCTTTCTTGATTTTTATTTTTATTCAAATTACAGGTTTTGAGTTCTGTTTGTTAAAACCAATGGTTTTTGCAGTAATATTTTTGTATAAATGGAAAGCAATTGACATTTGTTTCCTCCCTTTTTTTGCTGATCTGAAAAATGGTCCGATCCGTGACTCAAAAACCGTAGTGTGATCCGAACCGTGAGATTTGTGATCCGTTACACCACTAGTGTCTGTTAGTTTGTAATAACTCTTCTAAAACCCTTTTCCAGATCTTTCTGAATGAGATGCCTACTTCACTACATCCAATCAGCTCGCAGTAGAAAAAAAACAAGCCACGCCCACTGTTTTCTCATTTAATATTGTGTTTCTGTGTGTCACAATACGAAAAACAAAATGGTCGCAGCTTCCGGTTCATGTGGACTCAGCATGAAATCAAAATGTACGATGTTTAGTTTGCGAGCTCACATCAGTATTCTTAAGTTGAATAATAAATCCGTGCAAGTTAATCTACTGAAAAAATGTGTTTGGTTTGGTAATCTTCAATGAAAGTCTGACTATTTGCTTCGGTGTTTGGATTGGCGGTCCATTCTCTTGACATCATCCTTAGGGATTCCATAGCAACTGTATATTAATATTCTGAACCACACCCCTCTTACTTACCGTTAGTTTGCTATGAAGGAATTATGTGAAAAAAAGCCCCGCCCCCTACTCAATATTAACTCAAAAATATTTTTTTTTAACCTAAAAACTCACTTTATAACTTCAGCCGAAAGTTTGAAATAATGACGGTTGAGTTTAGGGGCGGGGTTGGATGCCACTCCTCCTTTTTTAAATCGTTAATTTTCACATGACTGAACTCGTATGAATTTGTACAAGTTAGCCACTAAACTGACAAAACGTAAAAAACGTACGTTTCCTCGTGAGATCAGGCTGACACAACCATGCTTCCCTGACCAGATGTGTATGAAAACTACAGCTTTTGGAAAATTCACAAGTTTGATTTCATTTCGAGTTATCACCCTAGTTCGGTAGTTGAAGAAGCCTTGTTGATGGTAGAGGTCAAGGAGAATGATGGTAAATTCAAGCTGATAGAAAGACAATATTAACTCAAATAACTTTGCCAAACCTTCAGCAGCAGCAGAAAAGTGCCCCAGTGATAGTCCTGTCAGCTTAAAACAATAAATCAAGGCTACAGGCCACACAGGCTCAGCAAACCTGTGGAAAAAAAGTCGCTTGGTCTGATTAATCTTGATTTATGTTACAAGATTTGGATGGTAGGTTCAGAGTTTGGGTTAAACAACATGAAGTCGTGGATCCATTCTGCCTTGTATCAACTGTTCAGCCTGCTGGTGGTTTAATGGCGTGGAAAATATTTTCTTGGCACACTTTGAGCCCCTTAGTACCAATTGAGCATCGGTCTGGAGCACAATCTACCTGGAGCAGAGTATTGTTGCTGACAGTTCATCCCTTTATAACCACGGTCAACCCATCTTGCGATGGCTATTTTCAGGAGGATAATGCACCATGTCACAAAGCTCAAATCATTGCAGACCGCTTCCTTGAACATGACAGTGGGTTATCTATACTCAAATGGCCTCCACAATAGACACTGGCAAAAAATTAAAGAAGGTGAAGTTAGACAATTAACAAAAGCGTTGGCAAAGTTTAAATAGGTAAAGTTAGCTACGTAATTGACGATAGCGTTGGCAAAATAAAAGAAGGTAAAGTTAGCCAATTGACGATAGTGCTGGCAAAATTAAAGAAGGTGAAGTTAAGTACGTAATTGACGATAGCGCTGCCAAATTAAAAAAAGGTGAAGTTAGCCAATTAACGATAGCGTTGACAAAATGAAAGAAGGTGAAGTTAGCTACAAAAGTGA
>CAIGQV010017386.1:38470993-38492815 GCA_903798115.1 Danio jaintianensis
GTTAGCATGATTCTAGAATGAATTACCATGTTGTTAGCATGATTGTAGTATGAATTAGCATGTTGTTAGCATGATTCTAGTATGAATTAGCAAGTTGCTTGCTAGTATCTTTCTAGCATGGATTAGCATGTTGTTGACATGAATCTAACATGACTAAGCATGTTGTTAACATGTTTCTAGTATGAATTAGCATGTTTCCAGTATTAAATAGCATGTTGTGAGCATTATTCTAGCATGTATTACCAAGCTATTAGCGTGTTCATAAATAACTAAATATTGAGCTATGATTAAAAAAATGCTGTACAAGTTTCTTAGTTCATGCTAGTACATACATTAACTAATGGAAACTTGTTATAACCCCCAAAATAATTAGGATAATAATAACATTAACTAAGACTAATAAGTGATTTAGAAGTATGTTATTGTTATACTAGTTTCACACCAAACATGAAATTAAGCATTTGCGCGACTAAATTACGTACAAAGAAAATGCACAAACACAAATAGAGACAAATTATCACATAATCAAATAACTGAACTCCAGCAAAAAAAATTGTGGGAGGGGAAAAACGCAACATAGGCTCATTCAGAAAATGTAGCCCTATATACATTTCTGGAGATCGCGATTTATGTAGCCAGAGGAACGTATGGCTGCATTTCGTCTTTAAAACGAACGAATGACGTTTCTTTTCACGCTTACCAGCTGACCACTTACCTCCATATGGACGGTTTTCCCCGCTGTTACCAGTTTGTCTAGTGGCTCGCCATGTACGTCAGAGGACTTGTGACGTGGAGCGGAGTTGATGTCTGGCAAAGAACGGTTCCAGAAAGCAGGTAAAGCAAAAACAAAAGGCAAAAAAAATAAAATAAACAAGTAAATAACAGGGTGAGAATGTGGTAAAATCTGAAAACGTGGTAAAAATCAGGTGAGGGCTTTTCTTTTTCTGGATTGCTTTTGAAAACACTGTCGGTTGGGTTTAGGGAAGTGGGTGGGCGGGTCAATCGGTGCTTTTAAAAACACTATCGGTTGGGTTTAGGGAAGGAGGAGGGTGGGTCAGTTGATCGGTCAGTCAGTTAACTGACAGAAGCCTCTGGTGGTTTTACGCGAGAACAGCAGGCACGAATGGCACTCGCAAGAGAAATTTGAAATCTGAAAAAGCGTACACAGCGTCCTCTGGTGGATTTGTGAAAACAAAAACTCCAAAAAACTTCCTCCTTGGGACGTATTTGGCACTCTCCAGAAATGTATATAGGGGTATATTTTCAGAATGAGCCTGGGTTGGAAAAACATCCATGTTAGTAATCAGTTCTAGTTAGTTAGTAATATTATAGTAATAGAGCTTAATGACATCTGTTTGTTACCGTATTTAAAAGTCTTTGTCAATGTTAACACTATAGGACACAATGTTTTCCTACTTTCTTAGTCTGAAAGTAGATTTTTCCATCTCAGGTGAGTGTGGCAATGAATGGTGTTATCAACACTACACAATGCCTTTCAAACAGCCCAGTGTTTAAATAGAGGATGTGTTTAGAAAAGCAGAACTGCTCCAGGAAGCTGTTATTGTGTTAGGACTACGAACTGTGGGATGCGGACGACTGCGGGGGAAATTAAATTTGCTGGCCTATGGGGGGACATTCCATCAATATCGCTCCGCTTTCTGCCAAAACACGAACCAAATCAACACACATGCGCACACACACACACATGCAGCGAGAGACAGACAGTGAAAACAGCAGACGGGGCGCCAGGTCATTCTTTTTCAGGTCAGACCAGAGAAAATGTGCTTTTATCTGAGGAAAATGTGTCATCGCAAAGTACTGCAGTTATAAAGCTTCCCATTTGAATCTCAGCAGCATGAGAAACATCACAGAAACCTGCTCTGTGTGTGTGTGTGTGTCCTGAATGCCACAGCAATGAGAGATGCTGTGAAACCTCCTGAATTTCACAGCCTGTCGAAGAAAAGCCATTTGGAAATATTCGCATTTGATCAAGGAAACGGAGCTGTTAATATCGAAGCATGTGATTTTGTGGAAAGACATCTGTTGAATATTTTCATTAGTTCAGGCTAGAAAAGAAAAAAGATCTCATGAATGTCTGTAATGCTTCTTCAAGACATCGTGGTTATTAAACGGAGAGTACTTAGGCTTCTTAGAAAAAAAGAAAAGAAAAGTCTTCGAAGAAAAAGACCTTGTGTGTTTTCTCTGAGGAGATCTTAGTGTTTGTGAACACACACTTAAAAATGTTTTATGTTTTTGTATTATTATATTTCTTACTGTATGTCAAGTATTATCTCGATTGTGTCTATTTTTATTTCCCTCACGACGAAACAGCGAAACTGAACTACATGCAGAACTGTTGTAAGTTTTGTCGAGGGATGTAACATCAGCATTTAAATCTCTCTAGATAACACACTTTCAGTACGAGCGGTGAATGTTTTTTGTAGTGAGAAGAAAGGATCCTCCACATTTTGCCCAAAGTCACCTGCTGACAAATCACAAGCAAGG
The DNA here is from genome assembly GCA_903798115.1 of Danio jaintianensis. Classification (NCBI taxonomy): domain Eukaryota; kingdom Metazoa; phylum Chordata; class Actinopteri; order Cypriniformes; family Danionidae; genus Danio; species Danio jaintianensis. The sequence continues at coordinate 38,473,499 of CAIGQV010017386.1, forward strand.
GCATTGTATTAAACGGGTTATATTATGCATTTTCACAAGATGTAATCCAACTCTCAGGCGTCTCCAGAATGCGTCTGTGAAAGTTTACCTCAGAAAAGCTGATGAATAATTTATTATAACATGCTGTAAATGCACCTTTTGTAGTAAAAGCATCAACCGTTTTTTGTAGGTCTCTTTAAATGCAAATGAACTTCAATTTCCCGCCCCCTTTTCAGAAAAAGCATTTTAAAGCAAGTTTAAAATCTCGAGACATCTGAGCACACAGATGTTAAATAAAAGCATAGATAGTTGGATGTTATAACACTTAAGTAATAAACAACTGTCAAATACACAAAATAATTAAAAAAAAATTTGCTTTAACTTTGGGTAAAACTTAGTCACTTAGTCGTCCAATCGGTGGAGTAGGGGCGGGACAAATGACACTGATCAACCATGTTAAACATGTAAAATGACTGAACAACAATGGAGAAGTTAATATTTGTTGTGATCAAGGTTATTATAGTTAACGAAAACAAACGAAAATACAAAATACAAAATAAAAATAAAAACGAGAGTTTAAAAAAAAACTAGAACTACGAAACTGTATTGTGTACATACAAAACTAACTGAAACTAACTAAAATTATAGCAAAAACATCCTTCGTTTTCGTCTTTGTAAATGTATTTAATACATAATCTTACTGTATGCCTTTTAGAAATCAATTTACTTCGCAATGCCAGGTGTTTGACACGTACGGCACCCCAGAGTCTGTAATCCTGCTGCCATTGGCCAGATCGAGCCAGTTCTCCTCCAGTCAGTGGACATGACAACAGCACGGTGACAGCATTAAATACAGAGACTTAAAATTCTTACATTAACACATTTGTGCCCAATAATGGGTTTTATATCTGTATTAGTGATTGCGATGGCGAACGAATCTTTTTAACCGGATCTTCTAAGTGAACCGGTTGAACTAGTTTATCAAATCGAACTGAATCATTTGAAACAATTCGCGTCTCCAGTAAGCACTCTTATACACATACTGCTTACTTTTTAACATGCCTAATACCCCCCTCTGACTCAAAATAAACCAATACATACTGAGTTATTGAGTGTAGAACAGTACACTGAGATCAGATTTGAGAAGCGGTGAACCGATATTACTGCGCATGCGTGATTCAGCAGGTGAATCGAACACAAACAGTACATAACAGCCTGCTGTTACTGAACTAAACTTGAATAGCTGCAGCCCTGGTAAACCAAGGGCTTAAATGAGAGGATCTGGTGAAACGTAAGTTTATTTCATAACAGAAAATCATAATGGAATTTAAATGAGTGAATCATGCTTCAGTTGGGTTGCAAAATGTAAATGTAAGAAACTTTTCAGATCATGGTGATGTTTTAACTGACTGAAATTATGATTGCTGACTACATAATTTTGGTATGATGAGTCCTAACATGAGGAGACTGTCACAAAAGATCTGGTTCGCGTTAAAGATCCGAACTTCCCATCACTACTGTGTATCTAACCTCAGAAGCAGCTAGGGGTGTCAAAATTTATTGTTTCTTCTGTGCACTGCGATGCAGACGCGGACAGTTCGGTATTGGTTCAGTAATAGATCCTAATGGGTTATTACATTGACGTCATTTATCTCATATACGCTATATGTCGCAGTAGAATACTATGGCGAGGGAGGCGAGCACGAGTAATTAAAACACAGAAACTCTGCACAATTCATTGCGTGTGTTTGCTGGACAGTCATTCACTGACACTGAAGTTACAGCAGAAGCCCCTATTGTACAGCTGTGGAGAAAATGAAAGTAAACTCCATTTCTCTCTCTCTCTCTCTCACACTGTGGCCCCTTTGACCTGCTGACGTGACGTTTCCTCTCCTCTCGGCTGTTACAGCGATACTTCTGGATCCAGACACAAGCGTGTCTGCAGAGCGAGTTTTCTCCACCACGTCTCTCATGGATCAGCTGTGCTCGCCGCGTCCGTTTATCAGTAGCTATGTTTCCATCCAAAAATGCGAAATAACTTTATGCGCTAAACTGGAATATCGCATAAAAGATGTGCGAATAAAGCAGCGTTTCCATCCAACGAGTCAAAGAGAACAAAATCGTCACTTCCTGATTAAATGGCGCCAAATATCAACAGTAAAAACGGAATTTGCTGAGGTAGGAGAAGCTGCGTGAATCTTTTCTTCATTTAATAAATGACTTGCGCCTCAGAAGGCAATGCTGACACGCAGTGAACGCGTGGCGGCGTTTGAAGGCATGAGACGCGGAGCACAGACGCTCTTAACAATTCTGGAGGTCATTAATAATATAATAACACTAATACTGAAATGGTTAAGGCATTTTAGAATGACCAAAACAACATTTCAGGTGTTTTACAATGTGCTCAGCCTGCTGGTTTGTCCATTTACACACATTTTTATCATCACATGATCTCTTATAACCAAATCACATGACCTTTTTTTAATGCGCATACTGGAATTTGTTTGGTAAAAGTGTTTCCATCGCAGTTTATGCGCATCTTTTCTTATCGAATAAAAAGTTTATCCTACTCAGTTATGCGCATACATTTTTTATGCGCATTTCCTAAATTTATGCGCATCTTAGCGTTTCCATCAACCGATTTTTTTATGCGCATATCCAAAATGCGCATAAAAATAGGTGGATGGGAAACGTACCTACTGTCACTCATCGGTAAACAGCGCCAGAGCGTTAGAGCCAATCGCAGCCCTTTCTGTTGAGCGCGTGACCAATCATAAGCATTTAACAACTCGCTCGACAATGCTCAAAAAGCAAGCGGGATAATATTTACGTTTGTTTATTTGCTATAAATGCTCATGTTGTTCTGTGCATGTATTTAAGTTTTGTTTGATGCAGAGTGTTTTCTTTGAGCAGGTCAAATTAAAGGTACAGTTCATATATCTGACTGCTTGTATTAAAGGACAAAATTGTATGACAAATACATATAAAATGGTATACATATAAAAAAAATAGACATTTTAATACAATAATTCTTGTGCTGTGAAGTAAAATATAAAATTGTGTATGGAAAGCATCGTCAGTGCACCGTGATGCACCGAGATATCGAATTGAACCGAATCGATGGTATAATAATCGTAACCGAACCGTGAGAGTGTAGGTTCACACCTCTAGAAGTAGCCTTGCACACATATTTTACTTGAGGCTGCTATCTTGTGGGCTGTTGTATTTGAATTTGAGGATGGGTAGATGGTAGCGGTAGATGATAGTGGTCATGTGTCCTCTGAATACGTTTCAAAAAATGTATGGTTGAGTTTTTATTATACAATATTTATTCTGATGATTTTGAATCTTGCACCTAACAAATATCCTTATTTAGAAAAAAAATTAAAACGAATGCTGAAACTTATAAAAACTAAAGCAACTAAAGCCTAGTTCACACTACAGGATTTTAAGCCCGATTTGGGCCCGATTTGGAAGTTAACGAGCTCGCCGACAGATCGGGCTGTGATCGGGGAAAAATCTGCGGGTCCTCGGCGCTCTTCAGTCTTTATGTGTGAACTACTGAACAACGCATCAAAGACACTCGCTGACGCGTCGCCGACACCTCGCAGACGGAAATCAAATATCTAGCATGCTGAATATTCCAGAGCAGTCGGCCGACTCGACCCCACGTGTGGTCAGATGTAGTGACGAGCTGCAGCCAATGAGAGCATATCAGCATGAGCTGAATGGCCGTGTGCTCAGGAGCTCAACAGAAACGTCTGTGATTGGTCAGAATGGGCATCGATGCCCTCGCTTCATTCTGCGTTAACACAGACATGAGAGTAGGCTATATTAACTGTGGAACTAGAATTCTATAACTATTAGCAACTATTAGCCCTCGCTTTCATTTTCACTTTCAGAGCTATTTCGCGGCACACAATATGCTGTTTTGAAAGATATATCTGAAGTAAATTTATGTTTTTGCTATCAGAAAGTTATGTTTATGTTAGCAGGAAGTTGCTAGGCAAAAAAGGCATGCATATTTACAGAAGCAGACAGGCATGCAGTCATTTTGAGAAATACTCAGTTCTTTTCTGTTTTGTAATTTACAAAAATGACAATGTTGAAATGAAATACAAAGATATTTAGGAAACGTCAGGGTATTATAGATATGTCAGTTTTATTTCAAAGAGTTATTAAATTACAAAAATTAAACTCTCTGACTGCCTCGTTAGTTTTAGTGTTAAAGCCACATCTTGAACCTTGCAGATGAGCGATTGATCCGCTGATGCATCAGCTGATGTTTTTAAAGGCTCCCTTGAAAGCTTGAAACGCTGTCAGCGATGTCATCAGCAGACAAGCAGCCAATAGTGTTCAGCTTTTTCTGCCGGCTCCTCCCTCAACATTTCATTGGCTGTGGATTGGTAGCTTGGCTGAGCTGTTGGGGAACGAGTTGTTGTCAGATCATGTAGTGTGTGACCCCCCTCTTGTGGATCATTTACGTAGTGTCGCGTAGTGTGAACACCACAACGATTTAAAGACACAAAATCAAGTCATGTAGTGTGAACGGCACAGCGATCTGCCGATGTTTAAAGTCATGTAGTGTGAACTAGGCTTAAGCAATTTCTAAATATAGAAACTAATAAAAACTAGTAAATCTGCCTCTAAAGCCTAATTAAAACTAACTGAGTTTGAAAACAAAAAGTCAAAACGAAATAAAACTAAAACTAATGAAAAATCCCAAACTATTATAACCTTGGTTGTGATCGCCAGCGGTGTTTTCTCAGCTGGAGATTACTTCTGGTATTCTTACCGAACTACAACTACAACTACAAGTTGTCCTGAACTTTTGCCTGTTTTTTGAGTATTGCAGTCCAAATTCAAAATATTGGATAGGGTTTTTTCACCTGGCCCCTCCTCAAATGTGATGCATATGCAGGTTGCCAGATTAAAGACAGCCTAATTTACAAATGACTGGAATTCATTAACATACACATTTAAATGAGCAGCATGTAGGATTGACCTAGTGGTCGAACTAGGTATTGCAGTCCAAATTCTAAATATTGGATAGGGTTTTTTCACCTGGCCCCTCCTCAAATTTGACGCATATGCAGGTTGCCAGATTTAAAACAGCAATAGGACCGAGCATGCCTAATGATCGAGCCAGCCTGTCACTTTGTGACAGAAATGAAATACGCTGGCAGTGGGTGGGTTGTAGAGGCCAAAACAAAGGCATACATTCCTACACGGTACCCACATTTTATAAAGGTGAATAACTGACTGTAGCATTGATTTTCAGATAAATAAGTATGTTTGCTTAGCATGTTTCTTAATATCTGCAAACATTTTATGCTATTTTTATGCTTTAGAAGACTCATAAACGTACATAAAGTGACTTTAACTATCAATTCAGTTTTTATTTTTTAATGACGTGTTTATGAATCCTCAGGAGAGTTTTGGGGAAGGTTTGTTTTACACACACATTTCTCCAAATGTATTTGTATATTTATGTAGAGAATAACTCGACGAGTCACTTTGTGCTTCATAGTTTGATGCTCGATTGGCAATATTGCATACTTAAGGAAGTGTAAAAAGCATAACAGGACCCCTTCAATGAGGAAAACATCATTTTATGATTCACAAGAGAATCAAGTCAAGACGAGGAGAAAGCCCTCGCTGGTCAAAATCCAATAAATTTCCTCATTGTGAGTTTTAGTAAGCTGAATTTAGTTAGTGTCATTTGGTGAAGGGCAGGAGCAGCCAATGAGAAAAGCAGGTCAGGCGGAAAACAGGCAGGATGTAAATTTGAGTGTCAGGGTGAGAAATGGCGTGTACAGCCACACGAGCAGAAGATCCGCTCGACAGGAACTGCAGGAAACGGGCCAAACAGACACACGACTCCCAAAATAGAACCATCCAGAGCTGAAAAATCCAGGCCTGCAGGAGATTCTCAGCGTCAGGTGTGCCGGAGAGCGACCGAGAACTCTAATTATGTCTCTCGCTCTGTCTGTCTCTCTCTCTCACTTCTCATCACAGTTCAGGAGCCATTTCTGGACTCTCCTTGAGAGCTGACAGGTTTAATGGTGATCAGTGGTAGTAGAATCAACCCTATTCCACAAGCTAAGAGGGTTCATTTTATGTCTACGGCTATTAGTAATATTCAAACCGCTATTTCTAAATGCTCATACTTTTTTGTATTCTACATTGATTAATAAGATATATTGAAAATGTCACTTCATATCAAAAAAGTACACACATAGCAACGGCCTGGGAAAAAACCCTAGTGACTGCATAGATACAGCAAGAATCATTTGGAACACTGTAGCAATGAATAGCAACTGCAGGGCAACAGCACTGTAAAAGTGTACTTTGCCTTCTAAAAGTACAAATCCCAGCAACTTCATAGCAACGTGATACAAATGACATATTTTAGGTACTTAGCTACACACAGCAACACTTTGAAAAACACCCTAGCAACTGCACAGCCACATTTGGAAGAATCCATTTGTAAAATTCTAATGCTCCATAGCAAAGCCATGGCAACCGCACAGCAACATGTTAAACAACATTGTTGTTAGCTATGTATAGCAACACCCTGGGAAACACCCTAGCAACTGCAGCCATAGTAATATACATTTGTAGAATTTTAGCACTGCATAACAACACCCTTAGCAACTGCACAGCCATACTAAAATCTGTTTGTTATATTGCTGCGCTGCATAGCAACAGCCTAGCAACAGCTTAGCAGTTGCACAGCCTTCCATTTGTAGTATGGAAACCAAATACTTTAGCAACAAATGAAACAATATATTACACACTTTGCAATTGTACACATTGCAATAACCTGACAAAAAACTTGGTTAATGCACAGCACAATCCATAAATCCATTTTTGTTATTTTAGTGCTGCATAGCAACGCCCTGGCAACAGCTTAGCTACTGTACAGAAAAATGAAAAAAAAAAATTAAATAATTTTTGCACTGCATAGCAACGCCCTAGCAACAGAATAGCTACTGCACAACAAAAATGAACTTGTTTTTTAGAAATTTTGCACTGCATAGCAACGCCCTGACAACAGAATAGCTACTGCACAACAAAAATGAATTTTTTTTTTATAATTTTTGCACCACATAGCAACTCCATGGGAACAGCTTAGCTACTGCACCTCAAAATTAAATCAATTTTTTGAATTTTAGCACTTCATAGCAACGCCCTGGCAACAGAATAGCTACTGCACTGCAAAATTAAATCCATTTTGAGAATTTTTGTGTCGCGTAACAACACCCTTGCAACAGCTAAGCTACTGCACAGCAAAATTAAATCTATTTTTATAATTTTAATGCTGCATAGCAACGCCCTGGCAACAGAATAGCTACAGCACAACAAAAATGAAATTGTTTAGAAATTTTGCACCGCACCTCAAAATTAAATCCATTTTTAGAATTAGCAACAGCAACGTATATAGCAACAGCCTAGCTGCAGCTTATCTACTGCACAGCAAAAATTTAATTCATTTTTAATTGCATTCTATTTTAGCGCAAGCATAGCAACACCCTGGCAACAGAATAGCTACTGCACAACAACAATGATACAATTTTTTTGAGTTTTTGCAACGGCCTAGCTACAGCTTAGCAACTGCAAAAATGAAATCCATTTTTACAATTTTAGCACAGCATACTGTAGCAATGACCTAGCAACAGCTTTGCAACTGCACAGCAAAAATGAAATCCACTTTTAGAATTTTAGTGCTGCATAGCAATTCGCCGGCAACCCCATAGCAACATGCCAAACAAGCAATATGCCAATCAACATTTTGTGCAGTTTAGCTACATCCAGGCACACAGCGAACACCCTAGCAACTGCATCGCAATGCACTGAAAGTCACTCAGGACACAATAGCAAATACGCAGCAGGGTAAAAAAAGTTTACGCGAACAAACAATGCTCATATCTCCTTCAGAAAAATAAAACCTCTACTTTTTTTCATTATCAAGCCTTGTTTAAAGTAACAAGAATCGTGATTGTCTCTCCCTGCAGTTGTGTGGAGCTCAGCGAGGGTTTGTAATGGTCTCGACTGATGCAGATTGCTGTTTGTAGCTGCAGTCCTGAAAAGCACTTGAAGTGTGTTTTGAAAGAGGGCTGCTCCCTCCCGAGGCGAAGTCTCAGTGTGAGTGTGTGTGTATGTGTGTGTACTTCAGAGATCTCTGCACTTTTTACAACAGCAGCCTCTACAGCCTTCCAGCAAACAGGGAAAACGTTCTCTTGTATTGCTCTTTCTCTCCCTCGGTTACCCTGTTTAACCCACGTCTGGGGATTTTGCACAAAGAAAACATCTCTATCGCATATAATCAGTGTCAAAGCTTTTGTGTTTAATGGAGGTATAAGTATTGTTTTAATTCGGTCTTCAGATTTCTGCTTGTGGGGGTTAGTTTTTATACGTTATGAAAGTCTCTATGCTGTTTTGATCTCACCATCAATGTAATCTACAGTATATTTTAATACAAGTAATAATTGTACAATCATTATAATGGTATTTTTAAAAAGAGGCATAAAAAATGCTATATATATATATATATATATATATATGTATATGTATATGTATGGGGGGTCATGGTGGCGCAGTAGGTAGCGCTGTCGCCTCACATCAAGAAGGTCGCTGGTTCGAGCCTCGGCTGGGTCAGTTGGCATTTCTGTGTGGAGTTTGCATGTTCTCCCCGTGTTCGCATGGGTTTCCTCCGGGTGCTCCGGTTTCTCCCACAAGTCCAAAGACATGCACTATAGGTGAATTGGGTAAGCTAAATTGTCAGTAGTGTGAATGTATGTGAATGGGAGTGTATGGGTGTTTCCCAGTGATGGGTTGCAGCTGGAAGGGCATCCACTGCATAAAACATATGCTGGATAAGTTGGCGGTTCATTCCGCTGTGGCAATCCCAGATTAATAAAGGGACTAAGCCGAAAAGAAAATGAATGAATGAATATATTTATATATATATATATATATATACACATACATACACTGTAAACAATTATATGACCAAAAAGTCATGACAACAAATGTTTTTATGTTTCTTTAACTTTATGAAGTTCATCAGTTTTCAATTAGGCAAAATAATATTTTTAATAAAACATATTTATAATGAGGGCGACGCGGTGGCGCAGTGGGTAGCACGTTCGCCTCACAGCAAGAAGGTCGCTGGTTCGAGCCTCGGCTGGGTCAGTTGGCATTTCTGTGTGGAGTTTGCATGTTCTCCCCGTGTTCGCGTGGGTTTCCTCCGGGTGCTCCGGTTTCCCCCACAAGTCCAAAGACATGCGGTATAGGTGAATTGGGTAAGCTAAAATTGTCCGTAGTGTATGTGTGTGAATGAGTGTGTATGAATGTTTCCCAGTGATGGGTTGCAGCTGGAAGGGCATCCGCTGCGTAAAACATATGCTGGATAAGTTGGCGGTTCATCCCGCTGTGGCGACCCCAGATTAATAAAGGGACTAAGCCGAAAAGAAAATGAATGAATGAATGAATTATTAAAATATGTGATTATTAAATAAAAAAATATTTAATTATAAAAAATATAACAAATAATTTAATTATAAATATTTTAATTGAATGTTTATAACTAAATATTCCTTTTAAGTTATACAAAATCTAACTTAATATTTTAGTCAGGCTGACTGATGTACGTTGACACGAATTGAAAAGTTCATTCATTCATTTTCCTTCGGCTTTGTCCCTTTATTCATCAGGGGTCGCCACAGCGGAATGAACCCCCAACTTATCCAGCATATGTTTTACACAATGGATGCCCTTCCAGCTGCAACCCAGTACTGGGAAACACCCATATACACTCATTCACACACTCATACACTACAGCCAATTTAGTTTATTCAATTCACCTATAGCACATGTGTTTGGACTGTGGGGGAAACCGGAGCACCCGGAGGAAACCCACGCCAACACGGGGAGAACATGCAAACTCCACACAGAAATGCCAACTGGCTCACCCGGGACTCAAACCAGTGACCTTCTTGCTGTGAGGCGCCAGTGCTAACCACTGAGTCACCGTGTTGCCTGACTTGAAAAGTTAATTAACTAAAATTAATTATAAAATGTAAGGCAGCAAGTATTTTTGACTGTGTACATACAGTGTATGTAACACGATATAATATATTTCAAACTACAAAAATGTCAATAAAAGTCACTTTATTAAACCGCAGAGTTATATTTTCAACATAACAAGTTGTTGGACATCCCATAATGCAGTTTAAAAAGAAAAAACATCAGCTACAGGACAATTTGAACAAATCAACAGACATATTTTACTCTATAGCGATGCCTCAAATGTTTATATTAGCAGTTAGCTAATCGGTTTAGCCTGCTTGTGCTGGATCAGCACCCCATCTTGTGTCTTTACAGTCTCATTATACACACATTGATCTTTACGCAGTCTGAGTTTTTACACACTGTCTGTGTGTCAACACTGCAAAATATGCAGCGGCTAATTAAGAGTCGCTAAACTTGTCTTTTTGCCGCTAGCATCCACACACCATTACAAACACGTGCGCACACACAAAGCCCTCAGGCATACAGAACTGTCACAAGCATAAACACAGACTCGCGCGCACACACACACACCGAAAACCGAGATGCTCTTGTGAAAACATTGCACATACTTGGAGTCATTAGCTTATTTCTGACACCAGCTAGCCTGATGTTCCACAGTGTTGCTGTTAACATGATTTTATTCTATCTGATGTGTTTCGCAGAGTCAGATGAAGACACATTTCGTTTAGCTTTGCTGGAGCGCGAGATGCTATAGCGCTGAAGGCTAAGAGATATGAAATCCAATCCGGAAGAGGGAGGACATTCGAGACAGGCTAGTCAAACCGCAGCTATGTTTATAAAGGAATATAGTGTATTTTATGGGATACCGGGGAAATACAAAATGGCTAAAGTTGAGTTTTGTGGCTTTTATGGTTAGCAGTTCTGTTCATTTGGCTTCTTTTGATCTGGATTAGCATAGTAAATTGTATACTCCTGGTTCGTGTAGCATTCACACTATCAATTATTGGACTGGAACTAAAGATACAAAACAAAGAGTTTTGATGACGCATAACATGCAACGCAACTAAACATGCTTTTTGTATGTGTATACACTCACCGGCCAGTTTATTAGGTACACCTGTCCAACTGCTCGTTAATGCAATTTTCTAATCAGCCAATCACATGGCAGCAACTCAATGCATTTAGGGATGTAGACATGGTCAAGACGATCTGCTGCAGTTCAAACCGAGCATCAGAATGGGGAAGAAAGGGGATTTAAGTGACGTTTGAACGTGGCATGGTTGTTGGTGCCAGACGGGCTGGTCTGAGTATTTCAGAAACTGCTGATCTACTGGGATTTTCACGCACAACCATCTCTAGGGTTTACAGAGAATGGTCCGAAAAAGAGAAAATATCCAGTGAGCGACAGTTCTGTGGGCGCAAATGCCTTGTTGAGGTCAGAGGAGAATGGCCAGACTGGTTTGAGCTGATAGAAAGGCAACAGTAACTCAAATAACCACTCATTACAACCGAGGTATGCAGAAGAGCATCTCTGAATGCACAACACGTCCAACCTTGAGGCGGATGGACAACAACAGCAGAAGACCACACCGGGTGCCACTCCTGTCAGCTAAGAACAGGAAAGTGAGGCTACAATTCGCACAGGTTCACCAAAATTGGACAATAGAAGATTGGAAAAACGTTGCCTGGTCTGATGAGTCTCCATTTCTGCTGCGACATTTTTAATGGTAGAGTCAGAATTTGGCATCAACAACATGAAAGCATGGATCCATCCTGCCTTGTATCAATGGTTCAGGCTGGTGGTGGTGGTGTAATGGTGTGGGGGATATTTTCTTGGCACACTTTGGGCCCATTAGTACCAATTGAGCATCATATCAACGCCACAGCCTACCTGAGTATTGTTGCTGACCATGTCCATCCCTTTATGACCACAGTGTTCTCATCCTCTGATGGCTACTTCCAGCAGGATAACACACCATGTCATAAAGTGTGAATCATCTCAGACTGGTTTCTTTAACATGACAATGAGTTCACTTTACTCAAATGGCCTCCACAGTCACCGGATCTCAATCCAATAGAGCACCTTTGGGATGTGGTGGAACGGGAGATTCGCATCATGGATGTGCAGCCGACAAATCTGCAGCAACTGCGTGACGCTATCATGTCAATATGGACCAAAATCTCTGAGGAATATTTCCAGTACCTTGTTGAATCTATGCCACGAAGGATTAAGGCAGTTCTGAAGGCAAAAGAGGGTCCAACCCGGTACTAGTAAGGTGTACCTAAGTGGCCAGTGAGTGTATATATTGTATTTGTGTATATCTCAGTTGAGAATTCACAAAGAGTTTATAAAACATGCGAAAGAGTCAAAACAGAACCAATAATTTCTCTCTCAAAAATACAAAAATTTGGAAATGTAACAAACAATATATCCAGCATTCTTTTTTTTTTTAAATAGTTTTGTTACATCATGTCCTGTTCTTTATCAAATATATTGATGACTCATCCTGGACTACAGATTTCAATCCAATCAGATATCTCTAGAATAAAAAAGGCTCCTCCTCCTCCCTGTAAACTGCCTGTAACTGACTAGCAAATATTAATAATAATAATAAAACTGTGATTCTACTTTTAAATACATTAAAGAAAGTTCACAATTTGGCCAAAAGTAGTATGATCAGGGGAGTAGAAGACATTTTAAAAGTGTGTGTGTGGGGGGGGGGTAGCTGTATGAGATCCAAACGTTTACATTTATATAATCATTAATCACCTGTTTCTAAATGGTCTGTCTCTAAAAGTGATGGGGACGTATCCCCCCCGTCCCCCCCGGTTGCTACGCCCCTGAGTATGATTATATAAAATTATGAATATAATAAAAGTAAGAAAAGGTATTTATTGTTTTTATTATTAGGACTAAATATAAATACTTTTATTGCAGTTTAATTTTCATTTCGTATAATCGTGACTAATTTAGTTTGGTAAAACGTGATATTCACCGAAGGCTTTTTTATTAAACAAGAGAATGCATTATTCCATTAGCATACTGAAGTACAGTTACAAATATAGTATGCCAAATACAAATAGTATTGAAGCATGCGATCCATCATCCAAAATAGTTTTTTTTTTGACATTTTGCGGTAAGCATACTTCATAGCGTAGGTTTTAAAAATAGCATGCATTGCTTTCAAACATTACTATGCTTCATTGTTGTCACTACTGTATGTTGCATGATTAATTCAGAAGTTTGCATACTTTATCAGTTGTAGTGGATAATCTGAGTGTCTCGTGAGAAAACAGGATACTGTTTCGGCGTACTGCAAAATTAATTTGAGCAATAAAGCAGCATGCTGTTCTGACCATATACTGCACGCATAAAGACATTCAGTGCAGATCTGATTAGTCTCGCTTTCTCTAGATAATTTTTTTTGGCAGGATTTGTGACAGTATATAGTAATGTCAGGCCTCTCTCTTTCTGCATATAGTGTGGGCGTCTGTATCTCCAGCAGGCTGATTTAAACTCTCACACCATCTCAGCAGGCTTTAGATTCATTCCTGAACACACTGGGTTTTGAGCGCACGTGACGCCAGGAGTCCTGAGGGTTGGATGTCAATCTGGCTTTCAATCACATGTAAAAGTGCGGTTTAGTGTTTTGGACTGACCTGCGTCACGTGATGTGCAATGGGATGAGAGCTTTCAGGCACGTGCAGCTGTGAAGAAGCTGCAGAGACAAAACGTCCCTTTAAGGCAAACCGGTCCAATCGGCGGCCATCGTACCTAAAGTTAACCAAACTTCAGCTGAGGAAACTGTGGCTGTGTACAAAATCGCCTTCTATACTTTTAAATAGCGCATTTCTTGAGGGAGTAACCATTTGTAGTGGGCTGCATTTCAATCCACTTTGAGACACACACTTCTGAACTTCCCTAAGCACTTTCCCTCAGGATAATCCCTGCCGGCAATTTAAAGTGCATTTTACTATTTCTTAAAGCTTACATGGACACGCCTTCGACTCCTCGATATTTACTGAGTGAGCGAGTCTGCTTCATATGTCCACTCCAGCACCTATAATGCGATTGTGATGTCACAAAAGTGTAGTTCCCAAGTGCTCAAGGGTTTAGGGCATTCCATTTAAATCCATTTAGATGTAGCGCCAGTAGTGGACACTTGTGTAACGTAATCAATGATGTACATCTGAGTGAACGAGACCGAGAGAAGTTAGTGAGTGAAGGGCATAAAACATTGGACTGGAATGCAGCCTTGGTGTCTGAAACTCTAGTGGACGTTCTGAAGTGCACTCAATCAATCCCAGAATGCACTGCAATAATGAGTATACAGCCGATGCACACTCAATGGCTAGAAAATACCCATAATGCACTGTGCATAATGTCTTGCGGGAGCACTTTTAGCTTAGCTTAGCATAAATCATTGAATCAGATTAGACCATTAGCATTTGGTAGAAACAATGATAATTTTACACAACATATTTTTACACAATGATGTTATGCAGTGGTGTAACCTTGTTACCTGGGGACTATTTTCAGGATCTGCATATTATGATTGCTCCTGCTGCAGTCATAGTTCCTTGATTATTACGCCAGAATGAGAGTATAGTTCCTACATTATTACACCAAACATCGACAATATTCTAATATCAAAATACATGCAATAATGTCATCTTTTTAGACATTTTATTTGTTGCAGAAAGAGCCTTTTTTTTTCGCAAAGGTGACATTTCTATATATTTACTAACGCAAAACTCACAAGATATCATTCAGAGCAGCTGCGGTGTTACAAAATGCTAGTTAAACGGCTAATTTTATTACTCCTCTAGCAAAGTGTTTTAATTTATCATGTTTTCTTATGGACCCTTTTCACATTGCAGGGTTTCTCAGTAGCGGAAGTCATCATAGTTGGTAAACTTAGAGCACAGTGATTGGGAGAGTACAACAAATCATTTTTTTTACAATCCTATTTGCTGAAATAATAAAAGGAAAACTCCACGATGGTGATATCAAGACTTTCAGAAAAAGGAAAAAAACATTTGTGTGAGACTGATAACGGCAGCCAGAAGAGAGAATAACGTCAAATTTACTGTCCTGTACTCATAGACACAGCATTAGAAACACCTCGCCCACATAGCAAAATTTCCCTGGCCCAGATCTGGCCCACACAATCAGCTTTTGCTTGGCCCACATGCCGCAGTGAATTACGGTACATGATTGGACCAAGTCTGGCTTCCACACAAGGGCCAAACATGGACCATATCTGGGCCAAGTCTCAGCCAAGTTAATAACCCATAACTGGGCCTGAAGTGGGCAAGATATTTTGGTGTGTCACGACTGCAATGAATTTGATAAACCCATGAAGTATTTCGCTCTATGGCCGCGCTTTTTCTCGAAGCGACCCAATTGGTAGATTTTTTTTTTTCTTTACTCAAAAATTATTTAAATGTATTTTAAAAGTGGGTCAAGATAGGCCAAACTTTTGTGGCCCACATATAAATTTTAAACATCTGGGCCAAATACTACATTTGATATCTGGCCCAAGTCTTGTGTGCCGCCTTAAAGACGGTGCTACCTCTGCCAAACCTGGGCCATGTTTGGCCCACATGCTGTATGCCAGTGCCGGACGAATGCCTGCTGTGCCAGCTTTATGCCAAATCTGGGCCAGAATTATTTGCTACCTGGGCGGTAACCGGTAATTCGGATGCAAAGTTGGTATAATACATACGTAAATACATATAAATGTTCATACTTTTTTTTAATCTACATATTTACATATCATTTGTTACATATCATCATACATTTTTCAAGAATTTAAGATTATGAAGACCGTTAAATGCGTCATAAGTGAAAAGGGTCCATTCAGTTTTTCCTCGGCTCACTGTAAACCAAACTTTTCCCGTTTTATAAATGACTTCAAATGATATGTACATTTTTTTAGAACAATCACAAAACAAAAAAGCATTGAAAATGTAGGCTAATGCTCTGAAAACATTTTAATTCATGTAAATGTCTATTTTTTATATAGTTGTTTTTCTGTCAGAAAACTATTTGAATATGTAATACCTCTTGTTCTTGTGGCATTGAATTAATAAAGTGTAAAAAAACAAAACAAAATTCAGTTTTGCCTCACGCGGCGGACTTCCTCTCCCTCAGCCGCCATATTGAATATCTCCAATTTGTAGTCGCTCTTCATGAATGATGAATCACGTCTAGTCCACAGCAAGTCTGAGTCCGAATGATGCCTTTCTCCTAATAACTTCCCGTCAGACACATTTAACTAATGTTCCCTGTTTTTCTCTCTCTCTCCACGTCTGAGTGCTTTTACTCCCAGCAGTGAATCACACACACACACATACACACGCACAACGCGTCGGGTGTGGTGTGTTTTCCTGAATCTGGGTCATTCCGTATTATCTTTATTGTGACTGCGGTGTGAATGATGGATCATTTTATTCATTTTAATGCATCACAGAGATCCAGAGCATCCAGTCGGCCACATCCATCCAGTAATTGGTTTGATGTCTGTCATCTCGCTGTGAAATCTCCGCCAGGCCCATTTTTGCACTGCAGATGGAGGCCAGAACATGCGAGCGTTTGTCAAATACACAGGCACGGGGAAAAGTCAGCTGTTTTTTTGGAGTGGAGGTCCTGCAGTTTTCGGGGGTCCACCAGGGGGCTTCAGCGTGTTTAAAATCGCCTCCCTAAAGCTTCATTAGAGATTTCTGCTCTTATTTAACTCCGCTGCAGTCCCGCCACGGCGCACTCAAACGCTCTCAGAAGCTCAACAGCTTATTGAAATAAAGATAAAAGAGGAATTTTCTGAGAGGGAATTATGTCTGCGAGACATAAGAGTTTCTTGCCGTCCACCTTCTTTTTCATTAGCAGAGAGCGATTCTCAGAAGTCATACTTTTATTTTATATATAGTTTTGAGACTATAGATGACACATTGCTGGACTTAAATAATGAAAAAATGATAAAAATCATATTTAGGTATTTTGTCAAAAGTAGTGGTAAAAAATATATACAGTTGAAGTCATAATTATTAGCCCTCCTGTATATTTCTTTCCCCCAATTTCAGTTGGGGAAAGAAGCTTTTTTCAACACATTTCTAAACATAATAGTTTTAATAACTCATTTCTAATAACTAATTTCTTTTCTCTTTGCCATGATGACAGTGCATAATATTTGACTAGATATTTTTCAAGATACTAGTATTCAGCTTAAAGTGACATTTAAAGGCTTAACTAGGTTAATTAGGCAAGTCATTGTAATTGAAAGGGAGCTAATAATATTGACCTTGAATAATAATAATGTTTTTTCTAAAAGTAAAAACTGCTTTTATTCTTGCCGAAATAAAACAAATAAGACTTTCTCCAGAAGAAAAAATATTATAGGAAATACTGTGAGAAATGTTAATCATCGTTTGGGAAATATATATATAAAACAAAAAAAAACTCTAATTGTGGCTACTAATTGTGATTTCAACTGTATATAAATAATAATAAATAAATTCATGTAGTATTCATAATTTCATTAGTTACTGACTACAGTGACATTAAAAAATATTATAGTTTATGAGAAAAATTAATTATGAAAAACATGTTCCAATCATTTGTGTAAGCATTTCTGTATCATTTTAATAATGTTTCAGAGCATTTAGTAAGAAACGTATGAAAACTGGCCAAATACATGAAGTAGTACATGTACAATTTTGTAATATAACATTGTGACTTATTTTAATTTTAGTGCATTACTGCAAAAAAAAAAAAAAAAAAGTATTCAGCTTTTTTGTGACTTAAGTTACGTTTAAATGCTACTGTAAAAATCAGCAACCTGGTTAACAGTATGTTTCCTTATATATTCGGTGAATATTGACTTTTCCAGAATTCCCTGCATGACACTTCAGTTTTTATGCCTTTTTGTTGACATTACTATGATTCTTTTTAGTTCATGTGTACACTGAAAAAAATGTTGTCTGCAAAATTGTTGCAAACAATTTATGTGTTGAATTTAAGCAAATTAAATTTAGTAATGTTCAACTTAATTTGTTTGTTTAAACTGAGCCCAAATAAATAGTTTACAACCACTTAACTTAAAATAATAGTAAATCCAAGGAATCATCTTTAAATCATTTTTTTCAGTGTAGATGTTACTTTAAAAAATGGTTATAACACTTTAAATTAATGAAATGCGGTACTTTACTGTAAATCCTGAGATATCTTTTAAAGTTCTATTTTTAACTGTAAAATTCTGCATTGTAAATATGGCTTTGAATTTTATGGTAAAAAATCTGAGAAAACTCAACAAAAAAATCTGTAACCTGGTTTACAGTAAGTTTTCTTGTTGTATACAGTGAATAACCGTAAATTGACTTTCTTGGAATTCCCTTCATGGCACTTATGCTTTTTTTGTTGACATTACTATGATTTGATTATAATAAATTGATTATTTGAACCTAGCTACTATTTAGTAGCCCTCATTTAGCAGAGATACTTATTATTAAAATATTTATGTAATAATAATAAAAAAATGTAAAAATGCGTCAGCACGTTGGGGCAGGACTGTTTTTTTACAACACTAGTGTGAATGACATTTTTACAGCTGTTTTTTTACAGTGTGACAACCACCGCTGCTTTTTTAAAATGTAAAATTTTACAGATTTTTTTTTTACATTGAAGCACCAGAATCCTGGCACTAAAAGTCTCCCAGTGTCTTCAGCAGGAAGTACTTAAAAATATATATATATTGAATATGTATTTTAAAAAAAATGGCTTTGTACTAATAATTTCATTTCATTCTGTAAAAAATGTGTCAGTATGTTGGGGCAGGACTTGGTTCCGACCCTTATATGGGCGTCAGAGGTGTGGCCATGGATGTTAGGGGTGGGAATAGGCGTTATCACCTCAGAAATGTGTCCGCTAACCCTTATAAGGGCGTCAGAGGTGTGACCATGGATGGTAGGGGTGGGAATGGGCGTTATCACCTCGGAAATGTGTTTGCTAAACCTTATATGGACGTCAGAGGTGTGGCCATAGATGTTAGGGGTGGGAATGGGCCTTGTCACCTCGCAAATGTGTTCGCCAACGCTAATATGGGCGTCAGAGGTGTGGCCATGGATGTTAGGGGTGGGAATGGGCGTTATCACCTCGGAAATGTGTTTGCCAACCCTTGTATGGGCATCAGCTGTGTGACCATAGATGTTAGGGGTGGGAATGGTCCTTGTCACCTCGGAAATGTGTTCGCCAACGCTTATATGGGCGTCAGAGGCGTGGCCATGAATGTTAGGGGTGGGAAT
>CAIGQV010017386.1:38498764-38510472 GCA_903798115.1 Danio jaintianensis
TATATATATATATATATATATATATATATATATATATATATATATATAAGTAAAAAGATTTGTTTGGTAAATCAAAAACATCAACCTAAACCTTTGTAGTTCACCTTCCACCTTTTCTTTTTAGTGAATCAGAAACCAACATTGTGACTTAATTTAGTGAATCAACAAACATACAGAGCAACCAGTGCAGTGTGACTCCCGATTGAATCATTTCGGTAAGCTGGTTGTTTTTTGTGAATCAAAAATAGTGTAACTATTAGGATTTGACCTTCAAACGAATGCCTTCAATGAATCGCTTGTTAAGTTCATATATAAAGCACGAGCTGTTTCTTTTTAGTAAATAAACAAAAGAATAATCAACGTGGTTCAATTAAAGAACAAATGACTCTTATGAGTCGATTATCTTAAGTGAATCAAATACAGCGCAATCAGTGCAGTCTGAATCCAAACAAATCAATCTGAGCCACTTGTTTTGAAATGAAACAATGAATTAGTATAATCCGAACAACGGGTGGCACCGTGGCTCAGTGGTCGCCTCAAAGCAAAAAGGTCACTGGTTCGAGTCCCGGCTGGGACAGTTGGCATTTCTGTGTGGAGTTAGCATATACTCCCCGTGTTGGCGTGGGTTTCCTCCGGGTGCTCCGGTTTCCCAGTAATGGGTTGCAGCTGGAAGGACGTTCCACTGTGGTGACCCTTGATAAGTAAGGGACTAAGCTGAAGGAAAATGAATGAATGAATAATCCAAACATTTTATAAAATATGTGAATGTCAAAACTTTTTTTTCCATCCATGCTGCCTCTACAGGACTGTTTTGCTTTGTAAGAATAATGCATAAATTATTTTATCATAACATAAATTATTGTCATATTTGGCTAACTGTGTAGCCCATGAGTAGTAACATTACAATGTGAGCAGTATAAACCCCCCACTATGACCAATAAATACACAGACTGACAACCCCCAATGATAAAATCACAGTATGCATGCGTGAACGGCCCACAAGGATCCCATCATGCCTCTGATCTGGCAACATCCCAATGCAAGATAACAAATATGTGACTCTAAAAAGCGGGTCATCTGAGTGATAAGGGCTTTTTCAGGTGACAAGTCGATTGAATATGAGATAAGTGTCTTTTCTAATGCAGGCCTTGTTTGTTTGTGAGAATATACACTTACCGGCCACTTTATTAGGTACACCTTACTAGTACCAGGTTGGACCCTCTTTTGCCTTCAGAACTGCCTTAATCCTTCGTGGCATAGATTCAACAAGGTACTGGAAATATTCCTCAGAGATTTTGGTCCATATTGACATGATAGCATCACGCAGTTGCTGCAGATTTGTCTGTTGCACATCCATGATGCGAATCTCCTGTTCTACCACATCCCAAAGGTGCTCTATTGGATTGAGATCTAGTGACTGTGGAGGCCATTTTAGTACAGTGAACTCATTGTCATGTTCAAGAAACCAGTCTGAGATGATTGTGTTAACAAACAGTTGGACAGGTGTACCTAATAAAGTGGCCGGTGAGTGTATATCAAAATATTCTCCTGGCCCGAATCTCTTTGAATAAAGTAAAGGTACAGACAAAATT
Organism: Danio jaintianensis; assembly: GCA_903798115.1. Lineage (NCBI taxonomy): Eukaryota > Metazoa > Chordata > Actinopteri > Cypriniformes > Danionidae > Danio > Danio jaintianensis. The sequence goes on from CAIGQV010017386.1 coordinate 38,500,357, forward strand.
AAATGACAAAGCTCCACCTGAAACAATATAATCTATGTCTTCATCTTAGCTGCAGTCAGCATTATCCATCTTTCAGGGCAGATTTTCTCTCTCGCAGTCGCCTGCATAACCACACCTAACGGCAAAGCTGGTAAAAGTCATTTTGTGAGCATAAAAAAAATCAATATGTTTGGATCAATAGAGTTGAAATGAAGGAACACAGGATAGATATTATGAGAGAGAAAGAGAGAGAGAGCAAGGGAGAGTAAATGTGATTTCGGCACAACTCGACTGCGAGAATCAGTTTCAGCCTGTTTTGTGGCTTCAAAAGTGAACTGCTAAAAATAAAGCTATAATAATGAACACTTATTATTTACACTATTTCACCTCGGTGTTTACAAGATGAAGTGCAAAAAAAAACGTTCTTCTGTTCTCGCTTAATATGCAGTGAAAGTCATTTTAATGTTTGTTCTTCTGTGAAAGTAAAAAAAACACGGTGACAGTGGCATTAGCGAAACATGCTAATTTGTTTGAGGATCCTGATTAGCTCAATAAACCAACATGTAACTATATAATTACTTCCCAAAAAAAACAACCTCTCTATGTATTGAAGATTGATTTGTCATACTCTGGTCACATAAGCAGCGAGGGAACGGATCAATGGAAATGTTAACAGCTTTCTCTAGGCATTATAGATCACATACAGATAATGAATACATCCATGCTACATTAAAATTCCCTGTAAGATTAGATGCTTGGATAAATGGCTTTGCTGTATGTTTGGCTAATTGGCTGGTCTGCTTTTACTGTTTGCTTAAAAAAGGTTTGGCTAATTGGTTGGCTAGCATGCTGTAACAATACTGGTTGCTTCAAAAGAAAGTTAAGCTAATTCGCCGACTAGCATCCTACTATTTTGTTCGCTTCAAAACTGTTTGGCTAGTTTGCAGGTTAGCATACTGTATGTTTGACTAATTGGCTGGCTAGCATATGCATACTATTTGCTTCAACATAAAAAAGTTTGGCTAATTTGCTAGTTAGTATGCTCAAACTATACCATTTGCGTCAATGTGGTCATTTAGTTAGCATGCTGAAAGTAGCCTATGTACTGTTTGTTTTAAAAATGTTGCTACTGGTTAAAATGCTACTTAGAGGCTATGTTTCCTTCAAAAAAAGTTTGTCTAATTTACTGATTGTTTACAAATGGCTAATTGTCTGTGTTTTGTAATTACTTAATTTGCAGACTTTTATTCTGTATCTATAGGCCTATTGTTTACTTAAAATAATGTGTTGGTTAGCATAGTGTAAGTTTGACTAATTGGCTGACTAGCATATGTTGTAACCATACTGTTTGTTTCAAAAAAAAAGTTTGGCTAATTTGCTGGTTAGTGTGGTGAAACTATAGCATTTGCTTTAAAAAAGCTAACTCATTAGTTAGCATACTGAAAGTATATACTGTTTGTCTAAAAAATAGCTAATTTAATGGTTAGCATGCTATAAGGCTACATTTTGCTTCAAAAATGTTTGGCTAATTTACTGTTTGTTTAAAAAATATTGTTGGCCTAAAATATTGTTGGCTAATCATTTGGTTATGCTGTAACTATACTCTTTCCTATTTCAAGTTTGGCTAATTGGCTGGCTAGCATATGAATGAACCATACTCTTTGCTCAAAGTAATAAAATAAAATAAAAATGTTGGCTAATTTGCTAGCCAGTATGCTAAAACTATACAAAAAAGACCAACTGGTTAGTAGTTAGCATACTGAAAGTATATAACGTTTGTCTAAAACATATATTTTTGCTAATTTACTGTATATAGTAGCATGCTGTAATTAGCTTAAACACGATTGGCTAATTTAATGTTAGTTTTTAAAAATATTGGTTGGCTAATTTGCTAATATGCTGGCTAGCATGCTGTAACTAAACTGTTTGTTTAAAAATGCTAGTAAGCTAATTATCTGGTTAGCATATTAGCTTGGAATATGCTTCAATTTGTAGTATTGTAGTACTATAAACTACTGAGATGACTGGAAATGCTAATGGCTAACGGTTTTCTCCAGGTATTATCCACCTGAATACATTTACAATGCATTAAAATCTTTGTAAAAACCACAGTATATGCAGCTTTGATGGTGTGTTAGTAGTTGAAAAAGAAAACTCCTCACTGTCATTCGTTTAATACTTTGTGTTTTGTAGGTACAGTAATTGCGAATTCCTCCTTCATTGGTAAGAGAAGCCCTTGGGGTGTCAGAAACAAAGAAAGTGCACAGTGTTATTGTACCGCGAGACCATCCTGTTTGTCAAGCAGAAGTGTCACTGAGCTTCTTGTTGTGTATCCAGACTTTATTTCCCTGGAGTCACACCTGCTGGAGCCCCCGGAGCTCAGTGTGGTTCAGTGCTGGAGAAACGGCTGTGATATCTCGACTCAAAGAACACCAGGTCAGAGATCTGAGCTCTTTATGACATGGACAGTACATTTAAGCAGTGCATCAGACAGCAGACTTCAGTCAGAACTGTCAAATCTCTTGAAAAGACCACTGTAGGAGGTCGCCACCAGCTTATATGGTGGCTCGGATTTGATTGAAGGCTAACAATCAGACAGCTTCAACCACTGTCTAATTTTAGCTGGTAATAAAATCTCAGATGAAAAATGTTGGTAAACAAGCTTTTTTTTTTTTCCTCTCTCTCTCTCCCTCAAGACAACAATAAGGTCATTAAGTGTTAATTGCGACTGTATATCACCATGCAATATTGTTGACGAAAAAAAGGATATGTGGTTTAAAAATAATCTTTATTGCTTGCTCTTTGATTTGGTCGAAAAAAGATTGTTTTATAAATTGGAAAAGACTGCATTATAAAGAATGCCGTACAAGCCAAGCTTTTATGCGTGAGGTTGCCAGATATCTTTAAATTCCCCCATTTAGTGCTTTTTTTTTTTCTTTTCTTTTCTTTTTTTTTTTTTTCTTTCCACAAGCTGATTGTGTTTTTCTATGAAACAAAGTGTGCATCTAAATACTTCTGGTAAAAAAAAAAAAAAAAAAAAAAAAGATGGGTTCCACACAATCCCTTTATGTTGTCCCAACACAAATAGATTAGGTTAACTAATTTGATTATACAAATTGAAGTGGATTGAACTAGGGCTGCTCGATTATGGGAAAAATCATAATCATGATTATTTTGGTCATAATTGTAATCACGATTATTCAAAACGATATACAGTTGAAGTCAAAATTATTCATATAACTTGTTTTTATTTATAAATATTTCCCAATGATGTTTAACAGAGCAAGGAATTTTTCACAGCATTTCCTATAATATTTTTTCTTTGGAGAAAGTCTGATTTGTTTTATTTCGGCTAGAATAAAAGCAGTTTTAAATTTAATTTTTAAAAAAAAATTTTTTTTTAACCATTTTAAGATCAATATTATTAGCCCGCTTAAGCAATATATTTTTTTGATTGTCTACAGAAGAAACTACTGTTATACAATGACTTGCCTAATTACCCTAATTAAGCCTTTAAGTTGCACTTTAAGCTGAATGCTTGTATCTTGAAAAATATGTATGATAAAAACAGTCGGCAGCAGGAATATTGCGCGCTGTCACTTTAAGAGCAGTACGGTTCTGATTTATGGTTTCACTTTCACATGTCTTTTGATTCTCAACTCGTTCTCAACATATTGTTATTACATAAATGAGGGTTAATATGAATAATCACTAAACACTGCGTTTTGACACAAATTTGCATGTATTTGACCATTAAAGCGCTCACATTAAGATGACTTTAGATGTGTGTGCTCTGCTCGTCTCTGAGACCGAGCGCATACACAGAGATCGCATGCTGTTGTGTCGCGCTTTTAAAAACATGAATGATTCGAATGTACATCAATGAATGATGCGCATCCCATGCTGCAAAAGTTACATTACAGTACATGCTTTTAGTAATTTTCACGTGAAACTGAGCTTTGCAGAGCAACAAATGCGTACAACTGGAAAGGGGGCTGTATATGATTAATGTTTTTTCATAATCGTTAGAAGCCAAAATCGAAATCGAAACTTAATTTTGATTAATTGCACAGCCCTAGATTGAACATAAAACTATTAAGTTGTCTCAAAAAACCCTCAAGAATTGTGTTCATTCATTCATTTTCTTTTCGGCTTAGTCCCTTTATTAATCTGGGGTCGCCACAGCGTAATGAACCTTATCCAGCATATGTTTTATGCAGCGGATGCCCTTCCAGCTGGAACCCATCACTGGGAAACACCCACACTCATTCACACACATACACTACGGACAATTTAGCCAATTTTACCCAATTCACCTATACCTACCTACACCTATTTTTGGACTTGTGGGGGAAACCGGAGCACCCGGAGGAAACCCACGCCAACACAGGGAGAACATGCAAACTCCACACAGAAATGCCAACTGACCCAGCCGGGGCTCAAACCAGCGACCTTCTTGCTGTGAGGCGATTGTGCTATCCACTGCGCCACCGTGCTGCCCCTGTGTTGATTCAGCTCATTTTAAATAATAGTTTGAACAAGCAAGTCTATACAAACTTATTCATGATAATACAGATTTGTTTTGTTTTAATGGGGAAATGTTAATATAATAGGGAATTATTGTCTAGTCAAATTAGTGGAATTATTGTATTGAAATTATTTTTTCACTGGTAATTCATTAATTTTCATTTTTTTTTATAGAGAATATTTAGTTTTTGTAGCTTTTTCATTAATTAACACACTCTGTCTACATAATGAAGAGCATAATAAATCAGTACATTAGCTGAGGTAAATATACCAAGTGTATGAGTGTGTTTACAGGAGATGTAAATATTAATTATTATTTTTTGTTTATTCGTTTTGAAACATGTCAATATTGACTAAACACAATTTTATTGACTTAAAACAATGGTTTAAAATAATGAATGCAAAAAAAAGATCAGCAAAATCACATACAATCAATTAAAACCTCAAGGTTCTTTTAGTTATTGTAAAAAAAAAATCTATAGAAAAAAGGTAAGTGCAGTTTGAATATTTGAAACATCCATGCTTTTGCTTGTTTTTATATTGGTAAAATCCCACCTAAACCTGCTATTGAACTTAAAAAAAGTAATTTCCAACAACTTTGCACAGTATATGCTTCACTGATGCAGGATTTTGTGTGAGGTTGCCAGATATCTTTTAAATCCCCCATTTCTTTCTTTAACATTTGGCTTTCTCTCTTTTTTTCACAAGCCAATTGTTTTTCCATGACAAAATGTCCAATCAAAACTGTGAACTTTCTTAAAATCTAAATACTTCTGGTAAACTTATACTAACTTATTCATGAGAATACAGATATAAATAACTTAAAAGTGATTTCCAACAACTTTGTACAGTACTGTATATGCTTCAGTGTAAAAACAAATGCTACACAATCGATTTGTGTTGGGACAACATGAAGGAATTAAGTTAACTTATTATTTTTTATAAATTGAAGTGGATTGAACATAAAACAATTAAGCTGTCCCCCCAAAAAAATCCCTTAAGATTTGTGTCGTTTCAGCTTAATTTAAATAAGTAGTTTGAACAAACAGCAAATGCCATTTTTTAGAGTGGTGTATTTATAATCTTATTTCAGCCCAATCAACCTTAATGATTTAGAAGTTCACGCTGGTTCAATCTGCTCTTGTCAGCAGCAGTGGGATTAAAATAATTACGGTTCACGTTACACACTTTAGAAAATAACAGTGTTGGCGTCTGTAACGTGTTCTGTGGATGCAGCTTTTTTTTTTTTTTTTTTTTTTTTTCATTCACCAGCCGACCAGTCAGCTCTAATGTTGATGTTTTTTCATTTGTGCTCTTTTATGGGTCAGTAAAAGCATCCGCGCATTAACGTTAAATGTTGAAGATGGAGAGGGTGGAAGCAAAGGTAAATGTTCAGCGCGGCCCGGATTAATCTGTGTTTTTTTTTTTTTTTTCTGATCCGGCCTCCTGCTGAGGAACCCCTGCTTCACCTTTCATCTTTTCATCCCATATTCATTTAAGCCTGTGTGTATTAATACACATTTCTAAGGTGGTCCAAGTTGGTTCATATCCAAACCGTGAACCTGTTGCTGTGGGAAACAGGCTGTTTTTTGGCTTAAAACATTGATTTCTTAGAGTGCTTTGACCAATATGTGGTCTCTCTGGGAAGGTGGTGTGTGTGTGTGCGTGTGTGTGTGTTGGATTTCAGCTTTCATATTAGAGGTGAATAAACTAGGAATGGGCTGTATGGACATGATATCACAAATTTTCTGGTATTGTATTTCTGGTATTATTGCGATTTTTAATGATGATAACTCCAAAGTATCCACTGAGACACTAAACAAAATTCCTATATGCTCAGAGAAAAGTGTTAATTTTCTTTCTTTCACAATCAGATGAGCTGAAGTAGGTTCGAAATAAACTTTGCAGGACAGTGAGTGCAGTTTAAAACTTTGAGCATACATTGTATAATGTTATTTCGGTTTCATTCATACTGGACGCTAGAGGGCGCCCTTGCAGACAAACTCCATTCTCTTCATATTTGATGAAGAAGACATCAGCTATGGTCAGCTATCAATGCAGGAGGTTAAATATAAGCTGCGTCCCAAATGGCACACTATACACTATGCAATCATGCAGTATGTACTTATGCACTTACACACCCAACAGCATAGTAATATGTATGTAGTGTCATCCCAAATTGAACACTAATGTTTTTTTACTAAGTGGAAATTCAAACCGTTTCCCAGATGACATTTGACGGTTGCCAATTTAGTGAAATAAATGACCAAAGTACCAAATAATACCCGCCATGAGTATAACCGCATTCACCATCAGGAGGCGGTATAATCACTCAAGTAGGAGAATTCTGCTTTCACAATCCAAAATAAAGTAATCCAACATGTGTGCCGATAGCTCCGCCCCTTCCGCTACATTAGCAAAGCTTCGGTCGTTGAGAGTGTGAAGTGTCCATCATTACACTTCTTTTTAGCGGTTGAATAAGTGCATCATCCTGTTAAAGTATTATTTTTCGAGTTTTCAGTGTGAACGCACTACTTACACTATTTATACTACAAAATGGCGTAGAATCGTGCATAAGTATGCGATTTGGGATTTATGGCAGTTAAATATAGACAATATATAAGACAATATATATATATAGCAATATATGGATTATTTGCATTCTTCAAGTCATTGAGGGTATTTTATAAGCATACATATTTGATGAAGAAGACATCAGCTACGGTCAGCTATCATTGCAGGAGGTTTAATATATACAGTACATGGCAGTTAAATATAGACAATATATATTAGACAATATATATGGATTATTTGCATTCTTCAAGCCATTGAGGGTATTTTATAAGCATATAAGGGTGCACTCCCACTATGCTATCCGAACCGTGCCCAGGCGCGTTTCCCGGTTCGTTTGACAAGTGAGTGCTCCGAATTGGGCTCAGCCCGAAACTGAAGACGAGACGCCACTTTTAAGGTACTGTTTCATATGGATTTAATTATCATTCTTTCTTTTCAATGAACGCAAACTATCGTAGTTTATTAAAGACGACAGCTGCACGACAGCTGTCACCTTCAGCAAACCTCCTAACACCTGCAGTATGAGGACTTTTATGATAATTTATGAGCGTCAAAAGTGGTGGATTTGTTCGGCAAAATGTTTGACTGCGTGTCGCTGCATCCCAAATGACTAAAAATAATACAAAACGATATAACTAAAGCAATGTCCACTGTGCTGAGCGAGAGCGCTTCTCTTTCTGTTAAACCGAACAGTTGCATCATCGATGATGTAAGCGTGCTTTGGTTATGACGCTCATTTTGGTTACGACACCTTCAGGCATTCATTCAACTGGGTGCGTCTGGAAGGCGCGAACATGTCACACCGCTTGCACGCACAAGCCGCGCACCTCCATTGAAAATAACGAACTTGCGTGAACTCTAGAAAAGATGCGATATGCGAACGGCCCATAAAACGCCGCAGTCATTTGCGATCTCCATCAGTTGATCTTCTTGCACAGACATGGTAGATTCAACTGATTTGTTGACAAATGGGTTGCGGATCTATTCCTTGGCAGTTTGTGGGTCCTTCACTGGGCCCTTTTCCCTTCAAAAAGAAACTTTCCAAAGACGTCTGTTTCTTACTCCTTTTGCTGCTTGTGGGTTAAATTTGGGCGCTCAAGTGACTGAGAGGTAAGCGAGAGAAAACGGTCATTTTTCAAAATAAAAGATCGTTCAGACTCAGATAATAAATAAAGCGGAAATAATTAATAATTTCTTGTGCGACCCGGTACCAATTGATCCACATACCGGTCCGCGGCCCGGTGGTTGAGGACCACTGCTGTATACTGTATACTTCGTGAAACACTGAAACAGTCGATGCAAACGTGTCAAGGCTTTGAAACATTTCAAAACCTGTCTCTACAGTGACACCTAGTGGTCATTGTTAGATATTTTTCTGGAATGGCTTTAGCAAATAAGCAGTTAAGCAAATTGAGGAATTATTACAGACCTATTTACATGATCAAGTGATTTAGGGACGTGGTTACTATTCCTGACTGGCATGCAGACAAATTAAGTGCCTTCAACTTAAAATGACATCAGTCTAACATCCAAATTAACTCTTTGTGCATAAATGTGAAACGCTTGTGAAATATTCTTCATTCTGTGAAATTAAACCATGTCCCGTCACAAAAATGAGTAATTTCAAACACTTGACTGATGTTACGAAGTGAACTTTGAGTGAAAGTAACATGTCGATACATGCTTTTTTGTATACCTGCTCAAACTTGCAAAACTCTCGCACACTGTAATAACCAAGTTTTATAAAATAACCATGTCATATAGGTATTACCATTATTATCATAAGTCATGGGGAGAATTTTTACAGGTATATTGCAAAGGATAATATATGGCCCATCCCTAGAATAAACATCTGTTTTTCTATTAGGAAATATCACTGTGTACCACTTTATAAATAGACACAGAGTCAGAAAGAAAGCATATGGACATGTGAAATGTTTGCCGCATGGTTGCTGTATCCTCTAGCGTGACCTTACCCATGGTGGGGGGAATGGTCTTTTCTTCATGGTTGATCTGATGGGCCGGTAGCTGTCAGAAAACTGGAGGATATCAGCGTACACGTGTCTTTCTTTATGCCACAGCCGTTGTCTATAACAGCGAGGGGTCACAGTCAGTCGGTATGGGGTTCTGGCATTTCAAGCCTGACAGGACTTTAGACCGAACTGGTTGATCTATCCCTGCTGAAGAAGAAACACACGTGCTTTTGTTCGCTGGCCTTTTCTGCCAGAGCTCATTGGAATCCGTCGGCTCGGTTCAGACTCATATCAGTTTTTAGGTCACAGTGGAGCGATATGTATTGACGGAGCGGTTTTCTCCGCACTTGGATAGATGAACTGTCAGATTAATGCATCGTTCAGCATCTATAACTGTGGTTTTAATGGGTCACGTAACTGTGACCACACAGGGCGCATCTGAATTCAGCAGACATCTTGTTGGCTCAAACTGTTAAGTTATAAATGCTTCCCATTTCACACATAAACTAACTAAACTGAACTTCAACTCTGAAATCTATACTCTACTAGAACTATGTTAAGCTGCTTTGACACAATCTACATTGTGAAAAGCGCTATATAAATAAACTTGACTTGACTTGACATGCTTGCTACATTTGTTCTGTTCTGTGCCCATGAAATCAGAATTTTGCTGAATTTTGCACAGTATACCAGATTACATTTATCATGGCATATAATATTATAATAAAATTACTGAGCGGCATCATGACATCACATTAAAATCTCAGAATGACATCCACATCACACCGGAATCACAGAGTGACATCATGACATCACACTGAAATCACAAAGAGCAATCATGACATTACATAGCAGCATCATGACATCATGCTGGAACCAGAGACCACAATCATACCACATCACACTGGAATCACAGAGCAACATCATGACATCACACCAGAATCACAGACTGCAACCATGACATCAAACTGAAATCACAGACTGCAATCATGACATCACACCAGAATCACAGGCCACAATCATGACATCACACTGGAAACACAGACTGCAATCATGACATCAC
>CAIGQV010017386.1:38512094-38523062 GCA_903798115.1 Danio jaintianensis
GTAGTGTAATATAACCTGTAGTTGGATAAAACTAGTGTTGGGTAATTAGTTTATATTAGCTGTTGTTACCATAGCAACTATAAATACTGCAGTGTACTTAGTTTTTACTACAGTAGTATAATATCACCTATAGTTGGAGAAAAATAGTGTTGGTAATTAGTTTATATTAGCTGTTGTGTTAACGTAGCAACTATAAATACTGCAGTGTACTTTAGTTTTACTACAGTAATGTAATGTATAGTTGTAGAAAACTAGTGTTGGTTAATTTGATTATATTACTATAGCTGTTGTTACCATAGCAACTATAGAATCACCACAACAAGCGCTTTACTATAGAAGGTTAAAAAACACTGCGGGATTTACTATAAAATACTACAGTATTTTTTTTCACGTGGGTTATATTGTGAATTTGGGTATCAGCTGGCAACATGTAGATGCACTTAAAGGGCCAGTAAAAAAAGGGCCAGTAAAAAAAATTTATTAGCAAGATCTCCAAATGTGTGTAAATGAATACAGGGTTGAACTAAAGTTTTCCTTGAGAAATGCCTTAATATTGAACTATATATTATATCAGATTTGTCGAATGAACATCTGAATCTTAATTTTTAGCAAAGGCTCTACTGGATTGAGATCTGGTGACTGTGGAGGCCATTTGAGTTTAGTGAACTCTTCACTGTCATGTCAAAGAAACCAGTTCAAGATTTGTGCCATGGTGCGTCATCCTGCTGGAAATCGTTATCACAAGACGGTTCACTGTGGTCATAAAGGGATGTAGACGGTCAATCTTCAGGTAGACTCAATGATGCCCAATTGGAACTAAATGACCCAGAGTGTGTCCAGAAAAATGTCATCCACTCCATTACACCACCAGCAGCCCGAGCCATTAATACAAGGCAGGTTAGATCCACGTTTTCATGTTGTTTACACCAAATGTCCATCCAAATGTCATTTTTGTTCAATTTTGGTCAACCTGTGTGAATTGTAGTCTCAATTTCCGCCATTCTGATGCTCGGTTTGAGCATCAACAGATCCTCTTGACCCCGTCTACAGTATGTCTCCTTTTTTTTGGAAAGAAAGAAAGTTGTTAGGATTAGTAAATGGTGACAGAAACTTATTTTTTGTTATAATATCCTTATAATATACCTACCTGATTTAAAGTGCTTGGCCATGAAAAGCCATAAGTGACAAAATTGCAATTAATTGACCTGCATAGGTGCCAATATAGTTGTTATTATAAATGACTTTGACAATGATAATTACAAAGGAGTAGTCAAATTATATAGCTGGAATTCTTTCAGATTTTTTTTCAGTTAATTATTTAATTGTTGACAGCCAATCAGAATTGACTGCACATGACAAAACTTCAATTCACTGACATTAATGCCAATATAATTATTTTTATAGATGTCTCTGAATGTATTGTTTTTTGGTGTAGAATAGCATGTATACCAGAGGTTTGGCAGCAAACAGAACTCAGACTGGTTTGGAATAAATCAAGGGTGATCATTTATTCCCCCTTGATGTATTCCAAACCAGTCTGGGTTTTTTTGTTCTGTTGAACACGAAAGAAGATCTATTGAAGAATATTGTAAACCTGTAACCATTGACTTCCATAGTAGGAAAAACAAATACTATGGAAGTCAATGGTTCCCAATATTTCCAAAATATACAGTGGGGGAAATAAGTATTGAACATGTCACTCTTTTCTCAGAAAACATATTTCTAAAGGTGCTGTTGACTTGAAATTTTCACCGGATGTTGGTAACAACCAAAGAAACCCATATATGCAAAGAAAACAAATCTAATTAGTTTACAAATGAAGTTATGCGTAATAAAATGAAATGACACATGGAAAAAGTATTAAACACGTGTAGAAAGGCAGTGAAAGCCCAGACAGCAGCTGAAATCTCTCAGTAGTTCTTCAGCAACCCTCTGCCCTTCGTCACTGTAAATGAATATTAGCTGCTTCAGTTCCACATCTACATTATCAGGGTGATGAAGATGAAATCAGGGTGGACATTTCAGCAAGACAATGATCCAAAACACAGCCAAGGAAACTCTCAAATGCTTTCAGAGAAAGAAAACCAAGCTGTAGAATGGCCCAGCCAATCACCTGACTTGAATCCAATAGAAAATACAAATTAAAGATCAGATTTGACAGACGAGATCCACAGAACCATCAAGATTTTTACCCTTTAAAAGCACTCAAAATTCTTGATACCCTAGTAGATATTTTTGTACTTGTATTTCACACAAATCCTACTAACCCGTTCTGCTGAAGGCTTGACTAGGAACATCGAGCGCGTTGCTGTATTCTGCATGGTTCTCCTCCCTCTCCATTATGGCCCCTTTCGAATGACTAATACCCTTTCACTCTCTCCACCACGTTTTTCGCAAGCCGCCCCTCAATTTACATAACATGAATAGAGATGAACCTCCGCCTGCGCTGTACTGGCCGAGCTGCTTTTTTTTTTTTAGTTAGACGATTCGTTTATTAGTTTATTGGTCTATTTATCTCTCCTGCTCTCCAAAATCACTTCAGCTCGTGTTTACCTCACAGACCAGCTCGGGTCTTTAACAAGAAATCTCACATTCCTGCTTCTTCCTACCCCATCAGAAGCTGCCCACAGAATAAATATATTCATAAAGACTTGTAGATGAGACGCAGAGTTTATCACAGATTGTCTTTTATGAGTGAAGAATAACTTTGGGGAACAGCTGTTGTTAGCGCAAGTCTCACCTGGTGCGACTAACGAAAATGGATATTTGTGTCATTTGGAGGTAATTGAGAAATGATTATATTTTATACTACAGGGCTTTTAAATTCTTAATTCTGATTGGCTGGTGAACATTATAATTATCTTGTCTAAGTATTTTGCAGCAGTTTGCAGAAATGACTAAAATTATTTTACTTATTTCACAGCCTATAAAAGTCAACAATTAAAAAATCAATAAATAAAGGCTTTGATTGAGATGTCTTACACAGAGGAGTTGTGACCAATTCGTTCTGACAAATAATAGTATATAGCAATAAAATTATTTTATATTAATATTTACAACAATAAAAAAAATATAATTATAAATATACATTTATGGGACATGATTAATGCATATATTTTAGTTTGGTGGTATCATAGATTAATATATTCACCCTTTGATGACATTAATATTGTGTTAATGGCAAGTTAACACAATATCATTGCATTATCGCATTAATTAATTAATGCCAGCTATTGTTTTAGGAGATGCGTACTTTGAATGAGATGCATCTTACACAGAGGAGTTGTGGCCAATTCATCCTGACAAATAAGATTATATAGCAATACAATTAGTTGCAACAATAAAAAAATATATTTATAAATATATATATATATATATATTACTCACTCACTCACTTTATTAGGTACACCTGTCCAACTGTTCGTTAACGCAAATTTCTAATCAGCCAATCACATGGCAGCAACTCAATACATTTAGGCATGTAGACATGGTCAAGACGATCTGCTGCAATTCAAACCGAGCCTCAGAATGGGGAAGAAAGGTGATTTAAGTGACGTTTGAATGTGGCATAGTTGTTGGTGCCACACGGGCTGGTCTGAGTATTTCAGAAACTGCTGATCTACTGGGATTTTCACGCACAACTATCTCTAGGATTTACAGAGAATGGTCCGAAACAGAGAAAATATCCAGTGAGCGGCAGTTCTGTGGAGGCAAATGCCTTGTTGATGCCAGAGGTCATAGGAGAATGGCCAGACTGGTTCCAGCTGATAAAAAGGCAACAGTAACTCAAATAACCACTCGTTACAACCGAGGTATGCAGAAGAGCATTTCTGAACACACATGACAGTCACCAGATCTCAATCCAATAGAGCACCTTTGGGATGTGGTGGAACAGGAGATTCGCATCAGTGGATGTGCAGCCGACAAATCTGCAGCAACTGCGTGATGCTATCATGTCAATATGGACCAAAATCTCTGAGGAATATTTCCAGTACCTTGTTGAATCTATGCCACGAAGGATTAAGGGGGCATTAAGTTTGTTATATTTTAGTTTGTTGGTATCGTATATATTCATCCTTTGTTGACATTAATATTGTGTTAAAGGCAAGTAACACAATATTATTGCGTTAACGCATTAATTAACGCCAGCCATTGTTTTAGCGTGTTTGAACATTCTGAAGTGAAGATTTAGTTTGTAGGGAGTAGTGAACACTGTGTAGGGACCCTAATTCTGAGCGCAGTTCATGCATAAAACTCATCTGCCCAGCTGGTTATCTGCGAACAGTGTGGTGCAAGGACAGGAACTGAGAACCACTGATGTAATAATCACTTAATTAATAACTTAATACCCTGGCAGTTGCAAATAGCTTTGGTTTTATATTTAATTTAATTATTAAAGCTAAAGTACGTTAAGATTATTACAAAGTTAAGATTCACAAGATATTTAAAATGTTAATAAGTAAAGGGAATACTGCTAGAAAAGCCTCAATTGTTTAAAGTGTTATTAAATTTTGTTTTCATATAGCAGAACTTTTTGTCTGAATTTTGTCTGTAAGAATGCACTTAATTACAATGAATCGCACAACAACCATGTGATTAATCTTGATTAAAACGTTTATCATTGTTTGAATCGAATATAATATAGCTAATATATTTCAACATATATGTACATATTGGTAATTCTAATGGTTGAAAATAATATATATGTATTGAAATATATGTTGCATATACAGCTGAAGTCAAAATTAATAGCCCTCCTGTGAATTTTTTGGCTTTTTCAAATATTTCCCAAATAATATTAAACAGAGCAAGGAATTTTTCACAGTATTTCCTATAATATTTTTTCTTCTGGAGAAAGTCTTATTGGTTTTATTTTGGCTAGAATAAAAGCAGATTGAATTTTTTTTTTTTTTTTTTTTTTATATTTTTTTAAACCATTTTAAGGTTAAAGATTACAGATTACAGATATAAAAATATTTAAAAAATTGTACAAAAATATATTTTATATATAAAAAAAAAAATATTTCCCAGTGATGGGTTGCAGCTGGAAGGGCATCCGCTGCGTAAAACATATGCTGGATAAGTTGGCGGTTCATCTCGCTGTGGCGACCCCAGATTAATAAAGGGACTAAGCCGAAAAGAAAATGAATGAATTTTTTTTTTTTTTTTATATCATTCATTCATTATGTTTTTACATTGTAAGATGCATTCTGAGGGAGCAGGTTTGATGTCCTGTAATGGCAGTTTTAGTTTCTAGTAATAAGCACTGCCCACTAAATTGTGTATTTAACTGTGTGCAGTAGAAGGGAGATCTTTCGATGAATGCCACAGCTACGGCGAGTTCCCATTAAAGGATTCTGCTTTGAAAATACCCAAAAATCTCCCTGGTTTTGTCTCTTCTTCAAATTCGCAATACCCCTTTAAGCAATATATATTTTTGATTGTCTCTTCAACAGGAGAGCTAATAATTCTGACTTCAACTATATAAGACATATTTTTATATGTCTGTGAAATCCAAATATGAACTTTTATCTCATATAAAGTGTGATTTGCATATATTGCCATCTATCAGATTTCTATGTGGGAAAATGCATCACAAATTCTTTTATAAAGGTCGGTTTACCAATAAACTATTTACAGTATTGAATTGAAAAATGAAAGGTGAACTATACACCATAATTCATCTAAAAAATCAAAATTTGCATAACATTGTAAAAACATCCATGTGGTTTTGGCGCAACACTGTTTTCCCCACAGTAATTGTGAGTTTAAATTTATGTTAAAAATGCCTTGATTAATTATGTATGACTCTACAATCATATAAATATGGATACGCTCCTTATTGACTCAGTTCGTTCATGAAAACAATGCGAGAGCCAAATAACAGAAGTGAACCGACTGTGAAGTTCCTCGCAGAAGCAGCTCCTCTGAAATGTTTTCTTCTCTCTGCGGGTGTTTATAACTGGGAATGCTGAACGAATATCTTCCAAACTTCACAGCTCCGCGAATGCTTCTGGGAAGTTCACTGATGAACCGCTGGCAATGCAAATGACTGTACGGGTTGTACGTTGACTATTGGAAATCAAACCCGTTGTGAAAACCTATGAAATATTTATTAAATGTATGTATGACCTGCCAATTTTCTTCAGATCTAGGCGATACCTTAAATCCACTGAGATTCAAACTATAGTCAAAAGATTCAGGGTCTCTGATGGCGTGTCAATCATTTGATGCACAAACGTTTCCCTTACAACTTGATTTAATGTAGTAAATACAACAAAACGAATTTATTGTGAGATCTAAAAATGCAATGGTTAAATAGGTCTACAATCAATATTTTGAACTTACAGTTCTATTTATTTTTTTTGTCCTATACATGAAACATGACAATTCCTATATTAAATGTAATATTTTACATTGGATTCATACTATATCAGCCCAAAAATTACCATGGTTTTGCTACAGAAAACAATTTTATATATATATATATATATATATATATTCCCAGTGATGGGTTGCAGCTGGAAGGGCATCCGCTGCGTAAAACATATGCTGGATAAGTTGGCGGTTCATCCCGCTGTGGCGACCCCAGATTAATAAAGGGACTAAGCCGAAAAGAAAATGAATGAATGAATATATATATATATATATATATATATATATATATATATATATATATATATAGTTAAAGTCAGAATTATTAGCCCTCCTGAATTATTAGCCCTGCTGTATATTTGTTTTTCCCCAATTTCTGTTTAACGGAAAGAAGATTTTTTTTTTTTTAACACATTTCTAAAAATATTGCTTAAGGGGGCTAATAATATTGACCTTAAAATGGTAAAAAAAAAAATTTAAACTGCTTTTATTCTAGCCAAAATAAAACCAATCAGACTTTCTCCAGAAGAAAAAATATTATAGGAAATACTGTAAATATTTCTCTGTTAATCATCATTTGGGAAATATTTCAAAAAGAAAAAAATTCAGAGGCGGGCAAATAATTTTGACTTCAACTGTATATACATACATATTTTTCTGTAGATGCTCAGTGTGTAATTTGATTAATACTCTACAAATAGTTATGATATATGTTATGTTGTATTATGTCCACAAATTACAGAATCTCAATAGATTCAGTAGGCCATTAGATTCACTTTATATTTCTTCCATACTAGCATAGTTATTTATGCATACTTAGAAACAGAAAATCTCCCAATTTTGATTGTCAACAGGTTTTCCAACAAAAATCCAAACGCTTTTGTGCGTCCACAACATTGTCATGAAAACGTAAACTTTCGAAAACAGATTTCAGAGTGCACATTTTTTAAAAGAGTAAGATTAGTTTCCACGTAAATTATGAAAACGTAATTTGACGTTCAGCACATTTGTATCATGTATTCAGTCTATAGACGCTAGCACTTGACGACCAAAATGGCAATTGTGGACTACAGGACCACATATGTACACACATACGTTTTTTTGCAACATAATCTCACGTCAGTTCATAACGTTTTGATTTAGTGGCTAATTCGTATGAATTTGTATGATCTTATTTGTAAATATTAGTACATTAGTACATGCTCATCCCCCAATGACAGACGAGTTTAGGGGAGGGATTTGGAGGGTAGAGACACACCTCCTTTTAAAATATGCGCATTTTCGTATGAATGAAAATGTGAATTTGTACAAATTAGCCAATACGTAAAATAGTTACGTTTTCTCAGGAGATAGATCTGGTGTCTTTACAAAAAAATGCCACCTACTGGCCTGACATACAGAATGCAGTAAATTGTCTTTTTTTTTGTCACGTTTTTATATTTTATTTAACATTGTTTATATGGAAACTAAAGAGGATAAGTTTTGTTTTTAAACAGGTGGTTAATCAGCTGTTTTTCAAGGCTTGATTGTGAAAAAAATAATACAAATAAATAAATAAATACACAATTGAATTGCAATTGAAAAGCAACAAATCGGTATTGTCTGATTTTGTTTTGATTGTATACAGAACAGTTTAGATTGAATTGTTTTTGGTTGTTCTTATGATGTCTTTTGAATCCCTAATTTATTTATGGAATTTTCTACAATTTCTGGATTCCTATGTTTTGTTGTTTTGTGTATCCATTGTGGAAAACCCTTAGATATTTAACATTTGGAAACTGCAAAAAAATGAGAATAATGATTTTGGGGTTTATTTCTAGAGTTGTGCTCCGTAAACAAGAGATCACAAATCAAGTCACCGCAGGCATCTTCATCTCATGTCATATCAATTTTTCATAATACATCGTTAGATCTCCTTTGGCAAGATTAAACGACTCCGAAAGCAGTCGAAAGAAAGCAGAGGAACAGATTTGTGCTGTAAAAATACACTATTAGTGCTCAGATTTGTCAGTACATTTGCGTTTGTAGAAGGGCATTAGCATTATAAAGACAGACTGATTCCTTCAAAACATTTCTCTGCTTGCTGGACAAAAGCATCTTTGTTGTACAACCAATATAGCGTGGCATTGTGACACCACTAAATGTTTCGCATACATTCGCACAATAGTTTTTCTCACAGGCTGATGTGTGAAACTCCACACAGCAGTTGTTTGCCTCACTTATATAAATGCATATATTTTTCCTGAGATCTATTATAATGGTTTAATAGGTGTACAATCATTATATAGTGTATAGAAAATATACAGTTCTATTTTTGTCTCACAAAACCTATCCATGAAACATGAGAATTCCTATATTAACTTTAATATTTTGAATTCTTACAAATATTAACCATGCTTAAAATTCTGATTAATCATGGTGTTTTGTACAAATTGTAATAAATATGCTAAAAAACAAACATGGTTACTACACTTTCGCTATAATAAAATTATGATTATTTTTTCATAAGAGTAATATCTGTGAAACGAAGCAAAAAACACATTTATCTATTTAACCAAAATTATTTCAATAAACATTAGTGCTGGACAATGATTAAAATAATAATTGTGAGTTAATAACATGATTTTCCCCACATTTAATAGTGATTACTTGCATTCTTATATGCATAATCCATTATTGAATTCAAAAGCAGTTTATTACACACTTTTTTTTTTTTTTTTAATAATAAAAGGAATAAAAACTGTATTAACTTGTAAATTGATGCAATTAATAATAAATAGTAATAAATATGTATTAAATATGCTAAAAAAACAAACGTGGTTACTACACTTTCACTATAATAAAATTATGAATTATTAGAACACATTTTTCTATTTAACCAAAATTATTTTATTAAAAATGACTGCTGGAGAACGATTAAAATAATAATAATGTGATTATAATGTGATTAATGTGATTAATCGCATGATTTTCCTTCGATTATAAGTGATTAATTGCATTCTCATATGCACAATTCAACATTGAATTCAAAAGTAGTCTATTACACACTTTTTTTTAAATAAAAAGAAAAAACTTGCCCAGCCCTATTAACATATACAGTTGCAATCAGAATTATTAAACCCACTGAATTATTAGCCCCCCTGTTTATTTTTTTGCCCCAATTTCTGTTTAACGGAGAGATGATTTTTTTCAACACATTTCTAAACATAATAGTTTTAATAACTCATTTCTAATAACTGATTTCTTTTATCTTTGCCATGATGACAGTACAGAATATTTTACTAGATATTTTTCTTCTATACAGCTTAATGTTACATTTAAAGGCTAGGTTAATTAGGTTAACTAGGCAGGTCAGTGTAATTAGGCAAGTTATCAGAATCAGAATCAGAATCAGAAAGAGCTTTATTGCCAGGTATGTTCACACATACGAGGAATTTGTTTTCGTGACAGAGCTTCTACAGTGCAACAGAATTACAGAGACAGGACAAAAAACAGATAATAAATATATTTAAAAAATGAAAGTTGTAGTGAATGCAAATATACAAATTGACAAGTGTATGTACAGGAATATTACTATATACAACAGCAGCTGTTATGTGCAAATTAGCATGTAAAATATGTTGTTAAATAAGTGTTTGTGTATAAAAAGTGTATAGCAGTAGTGATGTTTGTTCCATAATTACTATCATTAAGTGTTCATGAGATGGATTGCCTGAGGGAAGAAACTGTTTCTGTGTCGGGCTGTTCTGGTACACAGTGCTCTGTAGCGTCGACCAGAAGGTAAAAGTTCAAAGAGGCAGTATGCTGGGTGTGAGGGGTCCAGAGTGATTTTGGCAGCCCTTCTGCTTGCTCTGGATAAGTACAGTTCTTGGAGAGTAGGGAGGATTGTACCAGTGATTCGCTCAGCAGTCCGAACTATTCGACGTAGTCTTCGGAGGTCGGATTTGGTAGCTGAGCTAAACCAGACAGTTATTGAAGTGCAGAGGACTGATTCAACGATGGAAGTGTAGAACTGTTTCAGCAGCTCCTTTGGAAGGTTGAACTTCCTCAGCTGACGAAGGAAGTACAACCTCTGTTGAGCTTTTTTGACAATGGAGTCAATGTGAGTGTCCCACTTCAGATCCTGAGAGATGGTGGTGCCCAGGAACCTGAATGACTCCACTGCTGCCACAATGCTGTCCATGATGCTCAGTGGGGGGAGAGCAGGGGGGTTTCTCCTGAAGTCCACTATCATCTCCACTGTTTTGAGCGTGTTCAGCTCCAGGTTGTTGTGACTGCACCAGACAGCCAGCTCCTTAACCTCCTGTCTGTAAGCAGACTCGTCACCGTCCTGAATGAGGCCGATAAGTGTGGTGTCGTCTGCAAACTTCAAGATTGTGACAGAGGCGTCCTTTGAGGTGCAGTCATTTGTGTACAGTGAGAAGAGCAGAGGGGAGAGGACACACCCCTGGGGGGCGCCAGTGCTGATTGTGCGGGTACTGGATGAGAATTTTCCCAGCTTCACCAGCTGCTGCCTGTCCGTTAGGAAGCTGTTGATCCACTGACAGACAGAGTTGGGCACGGAGAGCTGAGTTAATTTGGGCAGGAGAAGTT
>CAIGQV010017386.1:38541263-38552485 GCA_903798115.1 Danio jaintianensis
GATAGATAGATAGATAGATAGATAGATAGATAGATAGATAGATAGATTGTCAGTGCAATGACAGGCAATGCTTTACTGGATAGATACAGACAGACTGACAGATTGCTCAAAGGCATTAACATGATGCTCATATGGAAAAGGTCAAGAACCTTTTAACCACACTTGTACTTGTGTTCCACCAAAACACCCTTTGGCCACAGTTGTGCACGCGTGAGTTCCCAGAATCCTCGGCCCCTCGCTGACAGCACTGTAAATGAGAACAGACCACGTGTGACTGTGGAGAAGAGACATTGTGCTTGGCTTGTCAAACGTGCGTAAACAAAGCATGCTGGGTGAATCGTGGCGAGCGTGTGTTTTGATGTTCACCTTGTGATGTCGATTTACCGCCGGCTCGCGCGCCCCATCAAAACGTCACGTCGGCAGACTCGGGACAGCGGTGAAGCGTGTGGCAGGGCGGAGGGCCAGTTTGGGCTGATTGATGCGTCCGGTGTTCGAGTGTTCCTCTCTCAGGGCCGTCAGTGCGGTGACCCCTCCGTAGACAGGACCAGACCCGGCCAGCAGCAGTGATTGATGCTCTGAAACCTGTACGCCACAACGGGTCAGATTTCCATACCAGAATATGCAAATGAACTAAAATATGGAATACATTTTTTTTTCCCAGAATAATATGAGTAGTAGTTCCACATCCAGACCTTGCTGCCTCTGTGATAATGTGGTTTTGGGAGTGTTTTTATTTGGGCCAAACACTGATTTTCTATGATAGATAGATTTACACAATATATAGACGGACAGGCAGACAGAAAGACAGCAACCATTTGTAGGTAGACAGATATTGTAGATAGATAGACAGTAGACAGACAGGTAGAGATGGTCAGATGATACAGTCTTCAGACAGACAGATACAGTAGATAGACGGATACAGTAGACAGACAGACAGGTACAGTAAACTGACAGACATGTAGAGTAGATAGACAGTCAGATAGACAAACAGGTACAGTAGACATACAGGTGAAGTAGATAGACAGACAGTCAGGAACAGTAGCTAGACAGACAGGTACAGTAGATAGATATACAGACAGGTACAGTATATAGTCAAACAGACAGGTATAGTAGATAGACAGACAGTCAGGTACAGTAGACAGACAAACAGGTACAGTAGACAAATGGACAGGTACAGTAGATAGACAGACAGTCAGGTACAGTAGCTAGACAGACAGGTACAGTAGATAGACAGACAGTCAGGTACAATAGCTAGACAGACAGGTACAGTAGACAGACAGGTACAGTAGATAAACAGACAGGTACAGTAGACAGACAAAGTTTGACAACAGTATATTGAGAAATACACAGATATTCTGTTCCTGAAATATTGCCAATGCTAGTTTAAGTGTTTATTTTTTCCAGATTTCCTCATCCGTCAGGGAGGACCATAAGTCAACAAGCAGCACGATGTGAAGTATCATTTATGTGCTATCAGTCACTCATGTTCATCACACAACAAAGAGCAGAGCACACTGTGATACTAATCCGATGCAGTGCACGCTGGGACACGTTAACCTGAAGCTAAAAAAGCTGCTTTTGAACTTAAGCAAATACATTCGCATGCTTCACTCTTTAACAGGCCCACGTGTGCAATTAATGTAACCATTAGCATTTTAATGGCCAATTGAAATGTTGCAGTCGGTTAAGCGGAAAGCCTAGGAAAACAGCAATTATTCATCCGACCTCTGTCTCGAAACCTCGGACAAGGAGGGAGAAAAGGAGAATATAATCCGGCTGATTGACAGTCTCATTACCAGATTACCAAGATCTCAGTTGTCTGTGACTTGGAGAGTAAACACGCAAACGGATTGAAGATTTGAGCCTTTAATGCAGACTGCATTTTTTTTCTAGCTTTAGAGGATTTGCTTTATTTTGATGCAGCCAGTGGATCTATTGGGAAATGATCTGCGTGTTAAGCGTGTAGCTGTCATATGCTCACTGATAAGGGCCTGTAATACCTGAAGAAAGTCCAAATGGCCTCAGTGGGAGTTGCTGGAATAGGACACTCTGAAGGACTCGATCTGAAATCTGCCATTGTGGTCATGGATGCTCAGTTTTGGACATGCGTGTCTTTCTGAGGCAGCCGACCGTGAATGTCATGTGGGGAAACAATTACATACATGTTATACTGTAAAAAATGCTTATGTGTATTATGTGGCCCTACCCTACTCCTACCCTTAAAATCAATCCTCACAGGAAACCGGTGGCAAATTTGGAATGTCAAAAGCCCCTGCTAAGTATGATTTTTAACCATTTTGAATTATGAGGACCCGCGGCATGTCCTCATAAACCATCTCAACATAGTAATACCTATCCTGTCATTATACAAATTTGTGTCCTCAACTAGTAAAACCAGTATGCATGCACACACACACACACACACACACACACACGCATTCACACACACACTCCTCCACATCTTTTAATGGTTTAATCCTCCGTCGATTCATTTAGCCGCCCGGGGCTTGGTGACCGTCAGGCAGCAGCTCAGGCAGCAGCTTCTCTTCAGCCTCTGATTCACGCAGCACCCGGTGTCTGGGAGTTAGCACGTTAGCACATTAACGCAAGTAACTTTTACCCGTGTAAACAAGTTCAATGAAACACCGAACTGTAGTTTGTGTCTTTTCTGTGTTTTAGCAATACTTTTTAAATCGATTAAGACACTCAGGAAAAAAACATTTAATTAACTTCACCTGATAATTGTCAAAAAATATGCGAGAGAAATATTCATCATATAACTGATTTTATGATATAATAATGAGGAAAAACACTCTAACTTACCCGCAAACCTTGATTAATTTGATGACAGATCTTAATTAAATTGATTGGATTTCTTCAGGAGATCTTAAGATTTGCACATGTGCAGTAGATAAAGTGTGTATATCGCGCCACATGTGCTTAAGCATGCAGTACCGCAATCAGACTACATGAGCACTATAGAGCAGCACGACGACACACACTTACACACTCAAGTCAGATGAATGGTCAAGGTGGGGATCAAGGAATAAAACTGCACTAGGCATATCAGTAACGTCCCCTGAGCCTATTAAAGGCAAAATATTGTGGGGACCCGGGGGTTCGGTCCCCACTATGTTTTTGGTCCTGACTTTGTGAGTGTGCTAACATGCTGAGGTCCCCACCATGTAATAAAAACAAACACACACACATTTATATAATCATATCATGTATATAATCATATACATTATATAATCATATCATTGTACTAAATAGTACAATATATTTATTTACTTAATTACTATTTAAATCTGTTATTTTACGGGTATTTTTAGCTGAAAAAAAACTTTAAAAGTAATG
Organism: Danio jaintianensis; assembly: GCA_903798115.1. NCBI lineage: Eukaryota > Metazoa > Chordata > Actinopteri > Cypriniformes > Danionidae > Danio > Danio jaintianensis. The sequence continues at coordinate 38,544,621 of CAIGQV010017386.1, forward strand.
GCCGTTAAATTACAGAAATTTACCTTAAAATAACGGACATTAAATTACAGAAATTTACTGTAAAATAACGGACGTTAAATTACAGAAATGTATCTTAAAATAACGGACGTTAAATTACAGAAATTTACCGTAAAGTAACGGACGTTAAATTACTAAAATGTACCGTAAAAAAAAGGACGTTAAATTACAGAAATTTACCTTAAAATAACGGACGTTAAATTACAGAATTTACCGTAAAATAACGGATGTTAAATTACAGAATTTACCGTAAAATAACGGACGTTAAATTGCAGAATTTACTGTAAAATAACGGACATTAAATTACAGAAGTTTACCGTAAAATAATGGACGTAAATTTCCCTAAATTTCCCTAAATTAAAATTTTCTATAAATTTCTGTAATTTAATGGCTATTATTTTGCTTTAAATTTCTGTAATTTAACGGCCGTTATTTTACGTTTTTTTCCGGCACCCCAGCTGCACCCCAACAACACTATTTATACTGAGAGAAAAATAATAATAATAATAATAATTATATATATATATATATATATATATTAATTAATTATCAGGTACATTATCAGAAAGGTTTTATTAATGTACAATGTCCCTGTTAACAAAACAAAAATATTAAAATGAGGTATAATAATTGTATTACTAACTAAAGTCTGCATTTTCATTTATTGTTACAAAATATTCATTATTTGTTTTTAAATAAAATGTATAAAACTGAATTTTTCCTAAATAATTATTTATAGTGTATTTTATTTATTTATTTATTTTAATAATAGTGTACTATTATATCTCAATGTCACAAGCACTTTTTTATCGTCAGATAAAATCTTTTCCAATCTTATTTGCCATTGACCCCAAGGGCTGCTCTTCAGAAATAAAGTCTCATCTTGAGTCTGAGCACATGATGATCGTTCTCTGCATAGTAATAGTTAAAAAAATAAAAATAAAACAGAACATTAGAAACGCAACAAGGGTGCGAATTAAGTGCGCAGTGACAGGAAAGTAGTCTGTAATAATATGAAAAAGACCTCTTTTTCTAAATGGGATGAAGTGTGCAGTCATCCATTCTCGACGGCTCATTTTAACCTGCGGTCGCGGGTCTCTTTCTCTCTGGCGCAGATTGAATTTGGACTAATTAATGCGCCCATTGTCTCGGAGAAGCAGAAGCAGTGGGATGTGAGTGAGATGAAGGCCTCTGACAGCATGTTTATGAGGTGTCAGTTTGTGTTTGGATCAGAGGAGCTGACGGGGGCGGTGAGGAGCTCAGCTGCGTGACCCGTTTGCTCTGTTTGGATCGGTTCCCCCCGGTTCAGCGGCGCTGTGATGAGGTGCTCGGGATGCTGTTCCGATCCGCGGATCTGGATCTCGCTCCCTGACATGGCGGAGCATGAGTCAGCCGTCAGCCGAGCAAACCCGCTGATCTCCCGCTGAATAACTCATTCAGGACTTGAATTTCAGGCAGGGTCAAGAGTATGTTTGCGCTTTAGGGAAATGTAAAAAAGTTTATTAGCAGCAACAATTGGTGAACCTTTTAAAGGGTTAGTTCACTCAAAAATTAAAATTTCCTACTATTTATTCTCCCTCAAGTGGTTCCAAGCCTTTATGAGTGCTATATTGAAAAATGTTAGATTAATAGGCCTACTAGTGTTGTCACAATACTGGAATTTAGAAATTTTTTAAAACGGCCATTTTCCGCTAACATTTAAGCATTGTTGAGCACGTTCTTAAACACACTGATTGGCCATTATTTTCACATGCTCAACAGAAATGACTGTGATTGGCCATGAAGGTCATCAGTTCACCGCACTTCTCCGCTGTTCACCGAGTGCAAACACATATACATCGACACTGGAGCATTTTAAAGCCATGAAGGTCAGTTGATCTTTTTTTCAAAATTCCTCCTGTTCATCAGAAGAAAGAAACAAAAATATGTTAAAAACAATTTAAGTCAATAAATGACGACAGAAGTTTAATTATTTGGGTGAACTATCCCTTTAAGGAGAGTCCTGTTGTGAGCTCAGAGGTTGGTAATCGTTTGTATACGCCTTCATATCGCTATAATTCAACTTACATTTAATAGTAAAAAAAATTGCATGTAATAGTGTAAAATTCCATCGATCAGAGAGTCTCATTGAGGAACAGGCCGCAAAATAGATCTTTAACCCCACCCATTGTCATGAATCACCATTAATGACAGAATCAACTTCTTTGCGGCTTCTCCACAACTCTCCTGGATGTGGGAAAGACAGTGAGGGTGGACTCATCAGAGAACAATACATTTTTCATATTGTGCACAGCTGCTAATTGGATAGCAGCCCGGCTATGTATATTGACCCTGTGGAGCTCCCGATGAACAGTTTTGAATCTCCATCTCTTAATCTCATAATTAAAAAGCAACATTTTTTTATTTCAATGTTATCAATAAATAAAATAGAATAACATTAATAAATAAATGAAATACTATCTGTCATATTAGGTGTGAAAGGAGCATACTAGAGTCTTTTGCCTAAAGCAGCTTAAGCGGGCCTTTTATTTAAACAACCATTTCTCATCAAGATCAGGAATTAATGCATTTTAGACTTGAAACACATGTTGTTTTCAAGTGATCCAATTTCCCTGTGAACATCAGACATACAGGCATCCAGCCGTCTAGTAATAAAAGGCTGTTGATTGTTAAATCAATAGTCGTCTGACTTTCCTCCTCGTGATCAAATATCATTGTAAATGGTAAAAGAGCGGAAGTGTGAACACACAAACAACCTTTTCTATATTTCCTAGCGGGGTCTCCCCATTCAGGGCTGTTGTTGTTAATATAAGATAATTATAATTACTGCACACCAAGCCAACCAGAAAATACACCTTTTAGATAAGATTTAAAGACTCTATTGAATCGCTTAATGACTTCTATTTTTCGTGTGTTTCCTTATTTCTTTGGAAGCAGGAGTGCTGTGGATGGGCTAGGATAAACTGAAAACTAAATTTAAATAATAAAATTACTTAATAAAAATTTCAGTGTTTTTAATTTTGATGATAAAATAAAATGTGGGCCCTGTTTTATTGAAAGGCTGCCTTTTTTTTAAGATATGTGTAATGGATTGTGTGTGCGATATTGACCAAAAAATCTCAATATTTTTCTGTGGGATTTTTCAATAATGATAATTAACAAATTAGTGCTGGGCAAAAGCTAATCGCAATTGATTGCATCCAAAATAAAAGTTTGTTTTGACATAATTTTTTTTTTGTCATGGAATGTTTATTCTTGCAAATAGCATTTTGCATTTTACAACAACCCACACACCATATACAATCCTATCTAGCCCCAACAAAACAATCCCCAAAATAAACGATCAACATCTGAAAAAAAAATGTTATTAAAAAAATAAATACAAATAGAAAATAATAATCATAATAACAAACCATATATACAGTGCACATCATATATAAGTACACCCCTCACAAATCAATCTTTTAAATTCATATTTTTAATAGGAAGCTATACAATAGTATATTTGTGCATACATTAGATTGGTCAGTACTGAAGCCAAATCTGGAGCTAATCTAACAAAATAACTTACGATAACGGTCCAAAAACAAGTACACCCAAATTTATGTTACAGAAAAATATTAAATACAAATTTTAAAAAGAGGAAAAATCAAGAGAAGCAAAAAAACCCTGAAAAATGTAGGTTTTGTAGGTTGTAATTTCTTTTGCAATATTTAGCTTGAATTTAATTGTATCATCTTTCAATTTCTAAAGATGCTTGGTGACTAAAATATTATTTGAATAAATATATCTGTTTAATAAATCTGTTTTGTTTAAATGCACCAAAATACATTGCCTATATTCACTGAGAAATGGATCAAAATATTCATTTTCAAAATGAGGTGTACTCAATTATGCTGAGCACTGTAGATATATATACACATACATACACATACCTTCACTCTATCCACATCTAAGGTTTTTAAATCCTTAAAGAATGCAATAAATTGTTGCCATTTTTCAAAAAACTGCTCTCCCCATACCTCTGATATTATATTTCATTTTTTCAAGTTTTAAAAAGAAGACCAAATCTTTGAGCCACAATGAAGAGGGTGTTGTGAGGAGGTCCAAGACAACAGTTTTCTGTGCCTATAGTGAGAAGAGTGCTGGTATAAATACAACTCAGGCATGCATATATTTGAGAAAATGTTTATTTATATTTAGATATTTAAATTTGTATCATATACACATGTTTTATATCTATGTAACAAAATTGTTTTGTATATTTTTGTTTCTATGTATGTGTGCGTATCACATCTACATACTATATATAAGTGAAAACTGGACTGACACATTTTCAATTTACTAGATCTTCTATGTTAAGCTGCTTTGACACAATCTACTTTGTAAAAGCGCTAGAGAAATAAACGTGAATTGAATTGATGCACACACATATATGATAAAACATAATATGTTAAAACAAACTTTTATTTTGGATGTGATTTATTCATTTATTCATTCATTCATTTTCCTTCGGAGTCGCTACAGCGGAATGAACCGGCAACTATTCCGGCATATGTTTTGCGCAGTGGATGCCCTTCCAGCCACAACCCAGTACTGGGAAATGCCCATACACTCTCACATTCACTCACTCACACACACACACACACACACACACACACACACACACACACACACACACACACACACACAGACCACACACACACACACACACACACACACACACACACACACACACACACACTCATACACTACGGCCAATTTTGTTTATCCAATTCACCTATACCTCATGTCTTTGGACTGTGGGGGAAACCGGAGCACCCGGAGGAAACCCACGCCAACATGGGGAGAACATGCACATAGAAATGCCAACTGGCCCAGCCAGGACTCGAACTAGTTTTAGCTAAATTAGCTTATCGTGTAGTCATCATAACCACATTTTTTGATGTACCAAAAATATTTCCTAAAGATTTAGAATAAAGAAATATGAATAAATACTTTTTTTTTAAATACAAATTTATTACATCATATATCATTAGGAAAAAAGTTTTAAATTAAAAACTGTAGCCTAATGTCATTTATTAGGCAAATAACAAACTGGCCAGCACAATTAACTTTCCTCAGTCAGAATTTGGCCTTTATTGAATAATAAAAAATTAAAACATAATAATTATATTAATAATAATAATAATAATAATGTAAAGCTTCACGATTTTTGTAGCCTCTCTTGTATACATTTGAAAATTCATGGATAACAACAATAGCCAAATTAGTATTCAAATTAATTATAATATGGGCCCCTTTTGGTGCTTCACACCTTTTTATTGATCACTTTTAGTTTCAAGAATAAGGTCCAAGATTTAGAATAAAAGTTACTTGTAAAATGTTTTCTCTATTTAAAAACAATACAGTAGCGAAGGATGACTTCACTTACGTCACATTGCATGTTGTCTTGCACAGCTGGATGTTGGACTCATGAAAAATAATAGTTTGCATTGGCCAAAACTGATTAGCTGAAGTCACAACAACCTTTTTCGATGTGTTATTTTCACAATTTATGATGGCATAGCAGTCAAAATAGGACAAATGAGCTCATGTATGGGACAAATTCTAGACCCTTGTCAGTGAGGACTCCCCTGGCTACGGGCCTGCTGTTTTTCACATACTATATAGTAAGGAAGTATGCGTTTTTGGACGCAGCCTTTGATTGAAGATTACCAAACAATTTTTTCATTAAATTAACTTGGATTAATTGTTTACCTGAAGAATAACAATAAAATTAAACAAAGAAGAAAATGGCCAGACTTTGGCTTGAGTACGAAATCGCCTTCTTAAGTAAGTACTACATTTGAATTTGACTTTACTAGTATGAATGTGAGTATCACAGAACTCAGACGTACTACATTCACCATTAGTTATTATCGGATGCATCGGATGCGCACTTCAGAATCTCACTGGAAGAACTGAGTAGTCAGTCATCCGGGTACTTCTCGTCTACTGTTTCTCATCTACTACCAATTTGGACATACTACTTTGATTGAAGATTACCAAACCAAACTATTTGTTTTTCATTGGATTAACTTGCATGGATTAATTGTTCACTTAAAGAACAAAAATGTGCCCTAGCCATGAAAAAACCTTCTCCCCTGCTTATGAAAGTGAAAGCTTTAAATTCTCAGATTACGTCTGTCTGAGGTATTGGGCGTGGCTAACATACTTAACCACGCCCCTCCAACTGTTAGTTTTGACAGATCTATGACAACAAACGGAAATGGTGAGGAGGAGGAGTCTGTTAGGTTGTAATAAGCCTTTTCAAACCCCTGTCCTGATCTTTCTGAATAAAATGCCTTCTTTACTACATCCAATCAGCTCGCAGTAGATAAAACAAGCCACACCCACTGTTTCCAGTTCATGCGGACTTTAATATCTCAATAGAAGCTTTGAATGTAAATATGACGTGACAATATGACGTCTTATGAGAACGGTCAGAATGGTCATTCTAGTAATAGAGTTACAGGTAGGTAGGTACAGCTAGGTAATAGGTAGTTACAGTGTTAAGCATCATCAGTAAGCCGCCTGTCAGTGATTGGCTGATTGTAAATGTGGACTGGAACATTGCGTCAGGTCCTGTTAGATGGTTTGCTTGCGTCGGCGCTGCAGAGGTCTGCCTCATTTCTCATGACAAGTGTTTGTTTTGGTCTCAGAGCTCGGCCTGAAACTGCTGATGGTCTATTTCTGCAGTCACATCTGCTCTATATACGGTGAAGCGCTCCTGTTTTCATTGCAGCAGCACAAAGGTTGAACTTCCGTGGTAAAGAGCTTGTGAATAATGGAGTGAGATGTTCAACGAGCGGCGGGGACTTGGAGAAGGAGAAAGTGTGCGGTCATATTTGGCACAACGGGATTTATTATTTAAGGAGGATGTGCTCTTGAATCAACAGTTCTGGGATATTTTTGAATGTTGTAGTAATGTTGTTTAGTCTTTTATATAAGCACACACTAACAAATATGTATATAACTGCATTTATACACTGAAAGAAATGATGTCTGCAAAATTGTTTAACAATAAATTGCAAACAATTTATATGTGTTGAATTTAAACAAACAAATTAAATTTTAAATGTTCAACTTAATTTGTTTGTTTAAATTCAGCCCATATAAATTGTTTACAACCACTTAACTTAAAAAAATTTAGTAAATCCAAGGAATCATCTTTGAATCATGATTCATTGGATAATTATTTTTTTTTAAGGTAACTGGTTGCAAACAATTTATATGGGCTGAATTGAAACAATTAAGTTGAACATTACAAAAAAAATTTTTTTGTTTAAATTAATTAATTAATTAATTTTCTTTTTGGCTTAGTCCCTTTATTCATCAGGGGTCGCCACAGCAGAATGAACTGTCAACTTATCCAGCATATGTTTTACACAGCGGATGCCCTTCCAGCTGCAACCCAGTACTGAAAAACACCCATACACTCTCACATTCACACACATACACTACGGACAATTTAGTTTATTCAATGTCTTTGGACTGTGGGAGAAACCGGAGCACCCGGAGGAAACCCACCCCAACACGGGGAGAACATGCAAACTCCACACAGAAATGCCAACTGACCCAGCCGGGACTCAAACTATCAAAACTACCTTCTTGCTGTGAGGCGACAGTGCTAACCACTGAGCCACTGTGTCACCCTTGTTTGAATTCATCCCATATAAATTGTTTGCAACCAGTTACCTTTAAAAACAATTGTAAATGCATTGAATCATTTATTTTTTTCAGTGCAATACAAAAATGCATATATATATATATATATATATATATATATATATATATATATATAT
>CAIGQV010017386.1:38559106-38594257 GCA_903798115.1 Danio jaintianensis
AACTTTGAATCACCTTGACCATCAGTGATTATCTTCAAATCTATATACTTGAATCCACATTCATATGTATTTGCTTGTCTGGTTTTTGACTGTTTTCAACGGTTTGGCGCCGTCTTGTGACTGAATAACATGTAGGTTACTGTGTGCTTCATTCAGGCATTGTTGTTGTCGACGTTGTGTTATTTAAAGAATTATTAAACTATTACAGCTCAGAACCATGTTTTCTGTAATTTTGTTTATTTTTTGTGGAAAGTAGACGTGTAATAAGCGCAGGATAAAGTACATCCAGGCGGTTATTATATGGCTTTCTTGAATACTTGATTCGGATTAGTCAGTCACGACATTCCAAAGGTAAGTTATTCCCAGATCATTTTAATGGAACTAAGCTGCCGATAAGCTTGTCGGACTTTATTTTGCGATAACAACCGCCTGGATGTATTTTATCCCTTATATAGTCCCGTGAAGCAGCTCATTTGACGTGAGGCAGGTTTGCTGTTTGTGGTGGAACAGAATTTGACATTTTGACTGCATTTTATTTTAGGTTTCCAGGTTTGTGAATGTGGGTTTGTACAGTGTGCGTGTGCCTCCTGCCAGCAGTCCCTCAGCTGGAGAAGAGACTTGACAGAGCCCATCTTGTGCTGAAAGATTTCTCTCATTTTCTTTTCATGGAAAAATCCTCATCTCGAAATACTGTCCGTCTCTTCTGGCCGACGCCAGCAGAGAGACTCCAGCTGGGTTGTGCTGAGGTTACAGGACTTTGTGTGTGTGTGTGTGTGTGCGTGTGCGTGTGTGTTGTGGTTTTTATCTGTGACACTCAACAGTGAGTTTTCGCATTTGAAGGGATGTATTGAAAACAGGATTTTGCTTGCTTTTGTGATTTGAGAGTTTGATGTTTGGGTAAAATAGGGACAAGATGCCCACCGGGATTAGATGCGCCCCTAAAATCACATTTATCTGAATGCCATTGCTTTTAAGTTTGGACGTTTTACTCTTTGTGAACATCCATCCATTTATCCATCCAGTTTATATTGTAATGATAAAATGCCACCATTATTATTATATTAAAGTGATTAGAAATGACTTTTTAATTAAGGTTTAATGAATTCTTGATAAGTTCTACAATAAAGTGTGAGTTAAAGCGGCAATTATATCATGGGAATATTTCAAATAACTCCTTAAAGCATTGATGGTGAAGATGATGGTATTAATGATGATGATTATTGTCATTATTGCTGAATTTGATTCATGCTTGTGTACATTAACTGCGTATCATGGAAACTGTAATTCTGCAAATGATTGAAGAGCATTATCAAGTTGCATACATATCTCCCTTTTACTATTTTAAAGAGCCTCAATCACACCATTTTGAAAGAATAGTAGTGAATGAATAAGTCTTTTGCCTTTTTAAATGAATCAGCCGTTTTGAATGAATCATTTGAATTAATCACTCAGTAAAGTCTCTTGCTCTTTTCTAAACGAGTCAGTCATTTTGAATGAATCATTTGAATCAATCACTCAGTAAAGTCTCTTGCTCTTTTCTAAATGAGTCAGCCATTTTGAAAAATATTTTAAATAAATCACTCAGTTAAGTCTCTTGTTCTTTTCCAAACGAATCAGCCATTTTGAATGAATCACTTGAATGAATCACTCAGTTAAGTCTCTTGATTATTTTCTAAAGGAATCAGCTGTTTTGAACAAATCATTTGAATAAATCCCTCAGTTAAATCTCTTGCTTCTTTTGGAAATGAATCGGCCATTATGAATGAATCATTTGAATGAATCACTCAGTTAAGTCTCTTGCTTCTTATTTTAAATTAATCAGTCATTTTGAACAAATCATTTAAATGAAACACTCAGTTAAATCTCTTGCTTCCTTTCTTTAACGAATCAGCCATTTGATCAAATTAAGTAAATCACTCAGTTAAGTCTCTTGTTCTTTTCAAAATGAATCAGCCATTTTGAATGAATCATTTGAAAAAAATCACTCAGTTAAGTCTCTTCTTTTCTAAACGAATCAGCCATTTTGAATTAATCATTTGAAAGAATCAAATGGTTAAGTCTCTTGGTTTCATTCTAAAGGAATCAGCCATTTTGAACAAATCATTTGAATGAATCACTCAGTGAAGTCTCTTGCTTCTTTTCAAAACGAATCAACCGTTTTGAACAAAATATTTGAATTAATCACTCAGTTATGTCTCTGGAATATTTTCTAAAAGAATCAGTTGTTTTGAAAAATGTCAGGGTCTGTGTTGTTCCATGTGCTTCTGTTGTGGTCATGTCATTCCTTTGTTCAGTTTTCCCGCCTGTCGTTTGTTTAATGTGTTTCACCTGTGTTATCAGTTAATCATGTCGTGTGTATTTAAGTCCTGTGTTTAGTTCAGTCCAGCGTCCGGTATTGTACGTCATTCCATGTGTCTTCACCCCATGATCATCATCCCTGTGAATTGTCTTCTTGAGTGTTCCTACGTGTGATTACTGTGTTCCAGTTGTGAGTGTTCTGTTTGTAATAAATCTAAGTGTTTTTGATAAACTCCTGCGATCCTGTGCCTTTCTGAGAGACCAGGCGTGACAGACAAATCATTTAAATAAATCACTCAGTTAAGTCTCTTGCTTTTTTTCTAAACAAATCAGGGATTTGGAACAAATCATTTGAATGAATTACTCAGATAAGTCTCTTGTTCTTTTCAAAATGAATCAGCCATTTTGAATGAATAATTTGAAAGAATTTCTCAGTTAAGTCGCATGCTTTTCCAGATGAATCAGCCGTTTTGAACAAATCATTTGAATGAATCACTCAGATAAGTCTCTTGTTCTTTTCAAAATGAATCAGCCATTTTGAACAAATCATTTGAATGAATCACTCAGATAAGTCTCTTGAATATTTTCTAAAAGAATTAGCTATTTTGAAAAATAATTTAAATAAATCACTCAGTTAAGTCTCTTGTTCTTTTCAAAACGAATCAGCCATTTTGAATGAATCATTTAAATGAATCACTCAGTTAAGTCTCTTGATTATTTTCTAAATGAATCAGCCATTTTGAACAAATCATTTGAATGAATCACTCATATCTCTTGATTCCTTTCTAAAAAAGTCAGCCATTTTGAACAAATCATTTGAATTAATCACTCAATTAAATCTCTTGCTGCTTTTCTAAATGAATCAGCCATTTTGAACAAATCATTTGAATGAACTATTCCGTTAAGTCTATTGCTTACTTTCTAAACGAATCAGCCATTTTAAACAAATCATTTGAATGAATCACTCAGTTAAGTCTCTCGCTTCTTTTTTAAATGAATCAGCCATTTTAAACGAATCACTTAGTTATTCAATAATTCAGACGGGCATATTTACTATCAGACTATTCTGTCTATGAAGACAGACCCAAACAAGCCAACATTACAGATGAACTTTGAAGGGGAAAATATGTAAATCTTCAGTTGTTTATGAATGAAAACAAACTGCAAATAAGTCCCAAACGCTTCCACTATTACAACAACTCCTTACAACACCCCAATGCCCTTTAAATCCCTGAAACGCTTCCAGATGAACTGCGGGAACACTTTGAAAACTTAAACCTTAGACATTTGGGGAATAAACTGACAGTTTAGTTGCTGTTCTCCAGGACTTTATCTCTGGTGTCAATTAGAGTATATGCGGCTCTTATTAGGGGGAAACACACGGCAGAATTGGGGGAAATGAAGCATGAAAAGGAGAAATTGAAATCATAAAGTTAACGGCGATAGCAGATAATGAGATGAGACACAGAATTACATTTGGGCTCCACCAGAAGTGCTCGGGTTGGTTTGCGAGGTTAGTCATTATTTTGCTGTGGCTAATTTGATTTAGAGGGCTTGTCCTGTCACATGCTGAATTTTTGTTTTTATGAATGTGTTATTGCTGTGTATTTATACCTGTAGTTTTGATTCTGAAATATTCTGGGAATACTGTTCTGATGCCCTTCTTGCCCCATAATCAGTGGTCGTCATTCTACTGTTATGTAAATAAAAGTAAAACAAATATTTTACCATCATAAACTGACTTGATTATTGCACAGATTTGATTCATGTAAAATTTATTAAATTCAATATAATAAATAACTTTTTGTTATTGTAATTAAAGATTTATTAATACATTAACATACAATTAGTTAATACTTATTTTTACTTAATATGTAACACTTAACTTAATACTAAATATATAAATAAATGAATGAATGAATAAACAAATAAATAAATATTATTTATTTATTTATTTATTTATTTATTTATAACCATACTTCCCCAGTTGATTTGTTACAGAATTGCAAACATTATTTTTCTATTATAAGTTTTTTAAAATGTTGTTTAAATATGCAAAGTGGGCATTATTTCATTAAATGTGCACTAATGTGAAAGAGATTTAACTGAGTGATTCGTTCAAATGATTTGTTCAAAGTGACTGATTCATTTAAAAACGAAAGCAGGAGACTCAACTGAGGGATTCGTTCAAATGATTCATTCAAAATGGCTGATTCATTTAGAAAAGAAGCAATGGATTTTACTGAGTGATTCATTCAAATGATTCACTCAAAATGGCTGATTCGTTTAGAAAAGAAGCAACAGATTTTACTGAGTGATTAAATCCAATGATTCATTCAAATTGATGGTTATTTTAATGAAATAATTAAGACTTAACTGTGATTAAAGTGACTTAAAGTGATTTATTCAAATGATTCATTCAAAATGGCTGATTCGTTTAGATAAAAAGAAAGACTTAACTGAGTGATTAATTCAAATGATTTGTTCAAAACGGCTGATTCATTTAGAAAGGAAGACCTAACTGGGTGATTCATTTAAATTGTATTCAAAAATGGCTGGTTCATATAGAAAAGAAGCAATAGACTTGACTGAGTGATTCATTCAAATAATTCATTCAAAATGGCTGATTCCTATAGAAAAGAATTAAGACTTAACTGAGTGATTTATTTAAATAATTCATTCAAAATAGCTAATTCATTTAGAAAAGAAGCAAGAGACTTGAATGATTCGTTCAAATGATTAATTAAAAATGGCTGATTCATTTGGAAAAGAAGAGACTTAAATTAGTGATTCATTCAAATGATTCATTCAAAATGCTGATTATTTTAATAAAAAAGAAGTAAGACTTAACTGAGTGCTTAATTCAAATGATTCATTCAAAATGGCTGATTATTTAAAAAAAGAATAAAACTTAACTGAGGGATTCATTCAAATGATTCTTTCAAATATTATGATTCATTTAGATAAGAAGAAAGACTTCACTGAGTGATTCATTCAAGGGATTCATTCAAAAAGGCTGATTCATTTAGAAAAAAAGCATTTTATCACTCCATAATTCAGAAAAGCCGCTATTTTTGTACAATAAAACGTTTTATATAATCAGACAAATTATAAATGAACATAAAAAAACAATCAAAATATAGATATAATTAAAATGGTGTAGTTTAATGTATATAAGAGCTGCTGAAGTGGAAGTTTATGAGAAAACACACTTTTAAAAAATGTTCTATAATGCAAATCTAGACACAAAGTTTGACAAAAGAAACATCTATAATCTGAAACAAAGTATAAATAGGATGATTTCTTTACATAAGACACTTTAAAAACTGACTTGTGTATGAAAAAGCAGTGTGTTTTTCATCTGAACACGCATGTCCTGAACCCATAGATGTGAACTGGAAGCTGTTTTCCATGTTTGTGTCAGCAGGGAATCATGGGATTGCGCGTTTATCTCGGTATGAAAAAACATGAGGCGTCCATCAGAACTGTCTGACAGGAGGATTAAATGGCAGACATTTACTCATCTGTGATGTGCTCGCGGACCGACATCTGAGATGAAAAACACATCGAAACATGACAAAAATAAATAAATAAAAAATAGCGAATCTGACAGCATCTGTGTGCGGATAGTGGCCATTACTGCACGTCAAATTCACTAAACGGCAGGGCTGAAAACATCATTTAATCCAGCCCTCGTGTCAATTCAAACTTATGATAAAAATAAATAAATAAATAAAATAAACTGGCATTAATTGTTTAGAAATGTGATTAAGTAGCTGATTCTTTTGTATTGCAAATATACATTATAAATAACCAGTGTGTGCAAATATTAATATATAAATACATATAATGTCTATGCTATATACACGTGCAATATACCTTTAACACATTAGCAAAACGCACCTTCAAATTAAGAAACTTTCTCCAGTGTGATTTAAAGCTCATTTTCATATTCAGTGGAAATAACACTAATTAAAGACAGATTTCTGGTCGTCAGACTGTGAATGAATTATTAAAATTAAACATTCGCTAGTTGGCTTTAATGGGAAGGACTGGTTACAGATTGCATATTAATAATGTCTGAATTTCTGTAATAGAGAATAAATTAACATATGTTAAATATCACGCTCCGTCTTTCCCGAATGACTCCACATTAGGATAAAATTATTGTCTGCTTCTAAATAAAACATTTGTTTTATTTAATGATTTAATAGCATTTTCTGTCTGCTTGTGTATTATATAGCTGCTATAATAATAATAATAATTATTATTATATTAATTAATATAATATTATTATTATTATTATTATTCTAATAATAATAATAATAATAATAATAATAATAATAATAATAACAATAATAATTGTACTATTTATGTAATATTTGTGGCAAATAAATGCAGCGCCAAAAAAAATATATTTTTAGAATGTTGACATTTCAGTTGTTGTGTTGTGTATTGTGGATTATGTACTAACTTGATTATTATGCTTACCTGTTCCTTGCTTGTACTGTAGTCCTAATACATTTTTTTGTCTTCTTGTTGGTTGATATGAAAAGATGTCATTTTGAATAGTAAAAAAATTTAAATAATATTGTTCTATTTTACAATATTTTTACCAAATAAATGCAGAGCTAAACATTTTAAAAAAAATACAAAGACATTTCAGTTGTGTATATTGCGCATTATTTACTAACCTGATTATTATGTTTACCTGTTCCTTGCTTGTACTGTAGTCCGAATGCATTACTTTTGTCTTCTTGCTGTTAAACTAATCTGACTGTATTATTATCATTATTATTTGATTATCATCTGACTTTAATGCCGTCAGCTGAACTCTAATCATCCTGTGATATTTTACAATATTTTCATCAAATAAATGTAGCACCAAATATACTTTTAAAAATCGTATAGAGACATTTCATTTCCAAAACAAAAGACTAACACCAGACTGGAACATAACAGTGACTAGACAGGAACAGGAAATACAAAAAACTGTGGAACAAGGAACTGTGGCAGACCTGGAGCGTAGAACTCCGGCGGATCAGGAGCGTGAAGCTGCGGAGGACCTGGAGCATGGAATTCAGGCGGATCTGGAGCATGAAGCTGTGGAGGACCTGAAGCATGGAATTCAGGCGGATCTGGAGCATGAAGCTGCGGAGGACCTGGAGCATGGAATTCAGGCAGATCTGGAGCATGAAGCTGTGGAGGACCCGGAGCATGGAATTCAGGCGGATCTGGAGCATGAAGCTGTGGAGAACCTGGAGCATGGAATTCAGGCGGACCTGGAGCATGAAGCTGTGGAGGACCTGGAGCATGGAGTTCAGGTGGATCTGGAGCATGAAGCTGTGGAGGACCTGGAGCATGGAATTCAGGCGGATCTGGAGCATGAGGGTGAAGTATGTCTGGGGGTTTAGGTTCAGCAGGCAGATATGGGTTAAACGCCCTCCGTGGGTCTGGAGGTTTTGGTTCAGGGCGCACTGGCAGTTCTTTCAACCCCAGTGGATCAGGAGGCTTTGGTTCAGGAGGTACTGGCGGTTCATCGAACCCCAGCGGATCAGGAGGCTTTGGTTCAGGACGTACTGGCGGTTCACCAAACCCCAGCGGATCAGGAGGCTTTGGTTCAAGACACACTGGTGATTCACCAAACCCCAGTGAGTCAGGAGGCTTTGATTCAGGATGTACTGGCGGTTCACCGAACCCCAGCGGATCAGGAAACCTTTCTAGCGGCACTAAGGAATCACAAGCCCCCAACAGTTCTTCGTGGGACTCAGACAACTGCTCCGGCAGCACTGAGAAGTCACACGACTCTGCCAGCCCTTCATGGGGCTCAAGTGGCACCTCCGGCCTTTCGTGGGACTCAGACGGCTGCTCCGGCAGCACTGGGAAATCACACGGCTCTGCCAGCCCATCATGGGACTCAAGTGGAGGCTCCGGCCTCTTGTGGGACTCAGACGACTGCTCTAGCAGCACTGGGGAGTCGCACAGCTCTGCCAGCCCTTCATGGGGCTCAAGTGGCACCACCGGCTTTTCGTGGGACTCAGATAGCTGCTCCAGCAGCACTGGGGATTCACACGGCTCTAAAATCCCTTCCTGGGACTTAGAAAAAAAAAGTCGTGAACTTGACCGACGAGGATAGGAACGGAGCTTGAGTTTGGCTTTCCTCCTCTTGTTCTGCTGTGGTTCCTCCTCCTCCAGAACAGAAATAGTGAGGGGAGAGCCCAACAACAAGAGGGCAAACTCCATAAATGAATATAGGCCCAAATCCTCCTCATAATCTGGCATATGACGGCGACTTGGGTCTGAAAGTCCTCCCTTAAAAAACATCATCAGCAGTATATCTGGATAACTGCTTCTCGGGGCCAAGTTCAAAAACTCCGCTATGTATCGCTCAACGGAGCGATTACCCTGCTGGAGTCTGATGAGCTCAACATCTGCTGGATCCATTATGGCTCGTGCGTTCTGTCACGTTACTGGGAGGTATTGCAGACAGGACAAGATGAGTAGGATCCATGTGCATTTAATGGTGAGACATCTTACAAAAACAGGACATAGTGCAAAAACAAAGTAACAAAATAACAAAACATTAAACTAAGATCATAACTAAGACAAAACATAAACAAATAACAAACTATACAATACCAACAAAAACAGGGCTAGGAACTCATGAAGACATATAACGCACGAGCAAAGACAAGACGGGTGCAGGGTATATTTAAAGTCCAATAAATCAGTGGTGAACGGGATGCAGCTGCGGAAGTGATCAGTGTAAGTGATGACCGGGTGTGTGTGACGGAATGCTGGGAAAAGTAGTTCATAATGATATGTAGTTCACCAGCGATCTCTAGAGTCCCAGATCGCTGGTGATCATGACAGTTGTTGTGTATATTGAGTATTATGTACTAACCTGATTATTAAGCTTACCTGTTCCTTGCTTGTACTGTAGTCTTAATACATCTTTTTGTCTTCTGACTGATAAGCTAATCTGACTGTATTATTATCATTATTATTTGATTATCATCTGACTTTAGCACTATCAGCTGAACTCTAATCACCATGTGTTCATTATCGAGCAATATTAAAATATATATTCTAGAAATACGGTCTCTAACCATCATGATGATCAACAACCAACCTGGAGCTTATTCACAGATATAAAAAGATGACATTCAGCAAAGATAATGAGCTCTCGTCACTAATTGGCTTCCAGTATTCAGGAAAAAAATGTCATGAAATATGATTGACAGCTCAATCAGGGCCGAAAGCCTCCAGCGCTTCAGTTACTCTCAGTGTGAAGCCGGACAGAAAGCAGCCGTCTGAGATCAGCTGTGTTTATTTTCATGCTATATTTCATTTCTCTGATTGATAGCTTCCATTTGCTTCTCATAAAGCACAATGAGAGGAGAATGAAGAGTTTTTTTTGTGAGAAATGAAAGATGTTTGTAAGTGACGGCACTCTAATAATTCCTATTGAAAGGATAAATATGATCCGGGGTCAGTTAACAGTTATTTAAACGCTTTCAGGGAACAGTTAATGTTCTTAATGTTAAAACTATTTTTAAATTATCATCAATTTAAAAAAGAAAGTTACATGTTTTTAACTTAATAATATAACATAACATAATATCAATATATGAAGAGAATAATATTTATATAATAAATATTTATAATAACGTTTATTCTCAAAAAAATTTTAATTATTAAAATGTAACTAGTTTTATTTTTTATCAAAATAATGACTTTATTCTCCAAATGTAATGAGTTTACTATCAACATTTTATTTGTTTTACATATTTATCTTCGTTGTTTTCTTGAAACATATTTTTTCTTGAATTTTTATGAGTTTATTTTTAACATTTATAACAGCATTTAAAATGTTATCCCAAAATGAAACAAAACAACGAGAAAAGAAAAAAGAAAGTGTAATATTTGCATTCACTGGTTATATATATTATATATACTGTATTATAGTATTATATATACTGGAAAAGTTTCTTTCCTCAGGCCATCTACCTCATGAACAGTTAATTATTCCCCTACTGTGCAATAAACATGTGCAATACTTTTTCATACGCATTTGTACACAGCACCTTATAACAGTATACAATGCAATACTTTCTCCATACACATTTGTACACAGCACCTTATAACTTGTATAACTTGTATATTTATAACAAATCTGTACAACAATTCATCATCCAGAGCTCTATTGTCTAACTGCATCTCTGTTTAATGTTTGTCGTATTTTATTTTATTTATTTTTTCTCATATTTATTTTGTGTTGTCACTTGTCACTTTATGTACACTGGAAGCTTCTGTAGCCAAAACAAATTCCTTGTGTGTGTAAGCACACTTGGCAATAAAACCGATTCTGATTCTGATTATACATAATTATTAATTGTAATAATGAATATTTGATTTACATTGTACATTTTATAAAGTATGTAAATATATGTCTTTTAAAAACATTATTGTATTATTAATGTTATTATAATTCCAATAACACTTTGTAAATAAAAGAAAAATTTTAGTTTTTAACATACAATTTTCATATAATATTTAATTTCTCTGATTCATAGCTTCGATTTGTTTCTTTTAAGCATACTGAGAGGAAAATGAAGAGTTTTTGTGGAAGACGAAAGAATTTTGTTAGTGATAATAAGTCAAATAGTTTCTTTTGAAAGTGTAAATCAGATCCTGTTGACTCAGTTTGGTTATTGTTTCATGATCTGATGTGTTTTTGTAATCACTGCTGAATCCTCAGCCTCACACACACACGCACGCACGCACGCACACACACACACACACACACACACCTCATTAGAGTCGGAGAAAACACTGTAAATAATAACTGGACATGATTTATTGTGCTTGCCGTGTGAAACAGACGCAGTGTTTATTGAATTAGATTGTGTTGGTTTGCTTTTACCTGCAGCTCATTGTTAAGGGAGCGAATCCTTTCATCCTTCAGACCAGACCTGTGCGATATATCAAAATTAACCCATATTGTGATTTTGACTTGCTGTAATTTTAATTAAGTGTATGTTATTGTACTGGTTATTTGTTACTAATGGGTTAGCAAGGTGCTAAATACACACTGTAAAGCAGGTTAGCATTGTGTTAAAATATCATAACAGGCTAATTATGTGCTAAAACAATATGAACAGGTTAGCAATGTCATAAAACATGCTAACAACATTCTATGACTTAAAAATATGTAAACATGCTGTAAAACACATTAAAACATCTTAGCAGTGTGTTAAAGCATGCTATTAACAGGTTAAATCACAGTAGCAGTGTGTTAAATCATGCCTTTGATTCAGTCAAGCCACTAAGAAAGGTTAGCAAACTGCTAAAACATGGTAGAAATTTGTTAAACATCCTAGCAGTGTGTTAAGACATATTATTAGCAGGATAGCAAAGTGCTAAAACATGTTAGCAATGCATCAAAGCATATTATCTAAAACGTGTTAGCAATGTGGCTGCAAGGTGGCGCAGTGGGTAGCACGTTCACCTCACAGCAAGAAGTTCACTGGTTCGAACCTAGGCTGGGTCAGTTGGCGTTTCTGTGTGGAGTTTGCATGTTCTCCCAGTGTTCGCGTGGGTTTCCTCCGGGTGCTCCGGTTTCCCCCACAGTCCAAAAACATGTGGTATAGGTAAATTGGGTAGGCTAAATTGTCCGTAGTGTATGTGTGTGAATGAGTGTGTTGAACCCAGTGATGGGTTGCAGCTGGAAGGGCATCCGCTGCGTAAAACATATGCTGGATAAGTTGGCGGTTCATTCCGCTGTGGCGACCCCAGATTAATAAAGGGACTAAGCCGAAAAGAAAATGAATGAATGAATGAAGCATGAACCTAGCATTATGCTAACACATTGCCTAACATGCTATTTTTATTTCTATTCAAATGATCTGCCTAACAAATTCTCCCCAGTCATTTTAAAATTATCAAATATGTCCAAATATTATGCTTTTTTTTTTTTTTTAAGCTTTTTGCCGCATTTTCTCACATCGCAGAAAAACACAATACCACATGCCACTCTGTTTCAGCTGCTCATGGATTGGTGCTGTTGACTCTCCTCATCTGTTTGTCTGAAAACCGGCTAGCATTACGCTAACACATTGTCTAACATGCTATTTGTATTTCTATTCAAATGATCTGCCCAACAAATCCTCCCCAGACATTTTAACATGATCAATCAAATATGTCCCAATATGATTTTTTTCAAGCTTTTTGGTGAATTTCCTCATATCACAGAAAAACACAATACCACATGCCTCTCTGTTTCAGCTGCTCGTGGATTAGCGCTGTTGACTCTCCTCATCTGTTTGTCTGGGTTTGTGCTGCGGCGGGGTCTCAGTGGTTGGGCTGGTTTTGGGTGGTCTTCTTCCTGGCACTCTTAACCAGCGG
This sequence comes from Danio jaintianensis, assembly GCA_903798115.1. NCBI lineage: Eukaryota > Metazoa > Chordata > Actinopteri > Cypriniformes > Danionidae > Danio > Danio jaintianensis. Next base: position 38,571,812 of record CAIGQV010017386.1, read on the forward strand.
TAAAGACGTCCAGCTGTTCTCGTGGCCATGGAGAAACGAGCCCCTGACGTCTGATGAAGTATTTCATAAATGCTGCATGCAGAGCTGATGGGTGTAATTGGCCACACCATCCATCCTGCCTGTCAGCACTAAACACCTCCTGCGGCCGGCGCTCTGTTCTGGGCTTTTCCTTTTACAGTAGAAGCATCTGAATAATGTTGTATTTGTTCAGCAGAGCGACAGAGGTGTAATTATTTGTAAACAGGATTAAAATAAAACTGCATTGTAGTAAAGCATGAGTTAGTCATAAGACTCTCCTCCTGCGCTTCACATCCTTTCTTTTGATTCATAATTGTTTGTTTCTGTGTTGTTCACCGGCAGAAATAATCATAATTTTTATGGTAAAATGCTACAGTAAAAAACATGAAATGATACCACTGTGTAATGATACCTTTAGCGATCGAAGGGCGGTTACTCCAAATAGTTGTCAGGGTAACTAAAATTCATGGTAAGGTGTTTTTTATTTACTGCTGCAATGAGTCATATCCCAACAAACATAAAGCACAACACATATACACACACACACACACACACACACACATCTCAAAGCTTAAGCCACCTTTTTATACTCTTATATTCACCCGTTCCTGGAACGTACCACCAGCAAAATACATAAAGCGCAATACAATAAACATAACTACAAACTGTACACTTAATGTATACGATTTGCTAGAAATACTAAAAATGCTTACTAAGCATTAAAATAACACTCTACCAGTATGCTAATCATATTAGCATCATGCTAGCTTCTTGTTTATCAGGTTACCATCATGCTAGCCACATGATAATCATGTGAACATCATGCTAGCTGCATGCCAATTCTGTTAGCATCATGCTAGATACATTCTAGTCATGTTAACATCATGCTAGTCCCATGCTAATCATGTAATTAAGGCCTCATGCTGAGTTTTGCAACAGCAAGCACCACTCAGATTTTCTTCAGAAAATGTCCAAATCTAGTTATTATTATTATTATTATTATTATTATTATTATTATTATTATTATGATTTAATACTTTAACATAATATATTAATAAATAGTAGTGAATAGAATAGTGTTATGTTTTAAATAATATCCACCTTATTTTTCACATAAGAACAGGCGCAGGTCCAGACTTCGGTCTCATTCAGTTCCACTGATATTTAACAATGCAAAACAGCTTGTGATGCTGATTGATATTGTAACTGGTATTTTCTTATCATATAATTTTAATTTGACTTATCATAAACACACTGATTACACATATTATCACAAACATGCTCAAAAAATGCGGCGCTACCATCGACAACAACAGAAAACAAACGCTCAGCTCGAGACAAAATACTTCGGTGGACATGCAGCCTTAGAGGGTGATCACAGCGAGCATGCTTTTCCGTTCTAAAATTTGTTGACAAGAAAAAAAGACGTGCGGTGCGCTTTTTATGTCGCTAGGCAACGACTGAATCAGACTGAATCAGCAGAGTGTTGCTGTTGATATTGGTATAATTTTGATATTTAGTAATATTGTGATATTCAAGATTTGTGAAGTCAAACAGCTCCGGATAACTCATAAACGCAACCACTAGTCTCTCCTCTATCTTCAAAAGTCTTCGTAGTCGTGTTGACTACACAAACACTGCTGTCACCTCAACGGAAACCCCGCCTGTGCTTTCATTTGATTAGAGAATGAAAAAGACGACGCAACAACGCGACTGACGTAACGTGCTTTTTCCGCTCAGAGTTCACTTTTATTTCAACTGCGAGAGCATAGTGCCCAATGGCCCAATGGCAAAAACGCGAGGCATGCAGGGCACAGAAGCAGCGCGCAAAACGCTCGCGGACGTTAGTAAATCATTCAAAAAAGACGCCTCAACGCAAAAAGCACGTTCGGTGTGATCGGCCCCCTACTGTTTTCAATATAGTTAATTACCTAAATCAACATTACGCTAAACGGTCAGCTGTTATTGGTGTTGTTCAGATGGAGATTGAGCTGTTGTTGAGTAAAAGCCACACAAACACACAGATTTGAGCTATCAGAAAAATTTCCAGCGCTTGAATCTTTAGACAACCTTTTTTTTAAAGCAAATAGTTCAGTTTACGCTTATATAATTTTTACACGGCCCTTTCACGTCTATCCGAGCTCTCAAACACGATCGATTTCTCAACACAAACAGTTCATGTCATGCAGATCTCAGAAAGATCACCGGTTTTGTGTATGCAGCATATGATCAGAGCAGATCCAGGGTCAGAAATAAGAGAATATATGAGACACTGACTGTGCTATTTATATCTATTACTGTCTGCAGATCATTAAAGCCTTTGAAGAAGGGTTCGATTCACATCAGATGATCCTGGAGATGAGATGCTATGAACCGAAGAGTCCTTACTATGAGCCAAACTACTGTGAGTCCTTCAGCTGCCTAAAACCTCAAACTGATTTACTGATCAATTGTTTCATTGACTGAGCAAGTAATTGATAGATTCATCATTTGATTGACAGATTGATTGATTCATTGATTTATTGGCTGATTCATGTGATTGATTGATTCATTGATTGATTGGTTGGTTGGCCAATTGATTGATTCGCTGACTGACTGATTGATTCATTGACTTATTCTTTTGACTGACTGATAGCTTGATTGATTTATTCATCCATTTATTGGTTGATTCATTGACTGATTCATTTGATTAATTGATTCATTGATTCATTCGTTTGTTCGTTCTTTGGTTGGTTGGCTGATTGATTGATTCACTGACTGACTGATTGATTCACTGACAGATTCTTTTGACTGACTGATTAATAGATTGATTGATTGATTGAATGATTGGTTGGTTGATTGATTGATTGATTCATTAAGTTATTGGTTGATTAATTTGATTAATTTGATTGACTGATAGACTCCTGACAGACTAATTGATAGACCAATTGTTTAATGGATTGATTGATTGATTAATGGATTGATTGATTGTTTGGTTGATTGACCAATTGATTGATTTTCTGACTGACTGACTGATTGATTCATTGACTGATTCTTTTGACTGAATGTTTGATAGATTGATTTATTCATTAATTTATTGGTTGATTCATTGATTAATTGACTTTGCTTGATTGATTGATTGGTTGGTTCGTTCGTTGGCTAATTGATTGATTCACTGACTGACTGATTGATTCATTGACTAATTCTTTTGACTGACCGATACATTGATTGATTTATTCATTCATTCATTTATTGTTGATTCATTGATTGATTCATTGAGTAATTCAGTGATAAATTGAAAAAGCTAAATTGTCCATAGTGTATGAGTGTAAATGAGTGTGTATGGGTGTTTCCCAGTACTGGGTTGCAGCTGGAAGGGCATCCGCTGCGTAAAACATATGCTGGATAAGTTGGCGGTTCATTCCGCTGTGGCGACCCCTGATTAATAAAGGGACTAAGCCGAAAAGAAAATGAATGAATGAGTGATTGAATTATTTTTTGATTGGTTGTTTAATTCATTGATTAATTCATTTGATTGATTGATTGATTGATTCATTGATTGATTCATTCAGTCATTGATTCAGTGATCAATTTACTCATTCATTGATTCATTTGATTGATTGATTGATTGATTGATTCATTTATTCATTCATTCATTCATTCATCATTTGATTCATTGATTCATTGATCAATTTTTAATTGAATAAAGTTTTTTTTTAGATTCAGACTCATTAATAGCCATTTAGTAATAATAAAAAAAGAACAAGAAATCCGTCAAAGCTGCAAAATCCCACCTAAAACAAACTCAAGGTTTCTGTGTCTGCCGCCTGTTTACACTCTACATTTGTCCCTAACCACATTTCTCACAGATATCTTAAAATCATTTATTTTTTATTTTTTTACCCTCGCAGACGGTGATTTGTCGTAAAACACTAACCTGTTCACTTAAAATGTAAAAGCTTTCCACTGGTTTTGTGGTCCAGCTGCCCTGAAGGTCACGCACACAGATGGAATTTTCCAGACTGATTTATGTTGAATTGATAGATCGAGTCGCACTCACGTATCACAGCTCTGACCTCGCAGAACTTATCACAGCTTATCACAGTCTGATTTCACCGGCGAAAATAAACCAGCCACAAAACCGAGTCTGGATCTGCTCAACCAGACCTGAGGAGAAAAGGTCTGCTTTTGTTCTGCCAGAGAGAAAAAAAATGAAGCGTCTGTAAAGAAGGGCTTTGAAGCTAAACACATTTATAGTGTTGAATACATCTGAAGGAGTGGAAGCAATAATATTTTGTCTCTTATTGATTTTTCGGCACTGCAGACGGAAAAGTTTTCACTGCTTGAAGGTAAAGTGGTGTCTCTTCGACTAGTGTAATGTGCAGAAATACCAAGCACAAAAGCTTCTCATGGAGAGAATTCTGTAGGAAACCAGTGTCAGTTCTGTTTTATTGTGAATCATTCATTCATTCATTTTCTTTTCGGCTTAGTCCCTTTATGCACACTTGGCAATAAAACCGATTCTGATTCTGATTTATTAATCTGGGGTCGCCACAGCGGAATGAACCGCCAACTTATCCAGCATATGTTTTTATGCAGCGGATGCCCTTCACTGGGAAACATCCATACACACTCATTCACACACATATACTACGCACAATTTAGCTTACCCAATTCACCTATAGTGCATGTCTTTGGACTTGTGGGGGAAACCAGAGCACCCGGAGGAAACCCACGCGAACACGTGGAGAACATGCAAACTCCACACAGAAATGGCAACTGACCCAGCAGAGGCTCGAACCAGTGATCTTCTTGCTGTGAGGCAATCGTGCTACCCACTGCGCCACCGTGATGCCCCTTTATTGTGAATCCCAGCTCAAAAAATGACATTTATACAGTATTAGAGATCAAATTAAAGTGACAGTTCACCAAAAAATGAAAATTCACTGTTAACAGAAGCTTAAACATACATACATAAATAAATAAATAAATAAATAAATAAATAAATAAATAAATAAAAAGGCAGAATATTATTATTTCCATAATGGTTTTGAATTTACTTACATATTTTAAATTTAACAATATCTCATAAATCCAACCACCCCATCAAAAATGAAAAAAAAAAAAAAGCTCTCATACAATGCTTATTATACCAATTTAAATTGAATTATAAATCCAATTTTTATTTAATCAAATGATTTCATTTGTTATATTTGAGCTCAGTAATGCAATTTTATTGATTATCAAACTACCTAAAGAGAAACACCTAAAACAAACTATACGTGAAAGTTTTACTCATTATTATTACTATTATTATTTATTTATTTATTTATTTTTTGGCTAAATATGTAGTTAACATGATCATCTGTGTATACAGCCAATAACCAATAATGCTAAAAAAATGTACACTATGAAATATACTATAGCAATTTTTTGTAAAAACAAAAAAACTAAACACTAGTGTATTTGATCCATATTAAAGTGTAGCTATTACAGACCTACTGTATTTATTTAGTACAACTCTTTGTTAATTCAATACTCAATATATGACTGAAAATGGGAGAATCTCAGCTTCAATTTGGTATTGGACACATAGTCAGGACAATTACGGTTCAGATCTCTTGCAGTTTTGTATATAAGCTTTTCTTTAAATTGGAATTTCTCAAAAAGATTATTTTCTGAGTCTGAAATGAAGCAAATATTTGACATGGCCTACAAAATATCAAGGTAATACTGCATTTCAAAGAATATTCTTGACATTGTGTAGAAATATTTTATTCACAAAACAGTCAGTCACAAAAATAAAAAGACTTTAGCTGTGTTTTTGCAGAGAAGGTCAAATATAGAAATGACGTATTAATATTTCTGCTTTTACATTTTAAGGTAAATGTAATCGTTCATATGTGAATATTGTTCTCACTTTATTTAGAACGTCTGTGCAAATGTTTGATTAGAAATGTAGAACTAAGGCAAGTATTTATGAAATATAAAACACATTTAAAAAAGGAATGATTACAGGCCCAACATAAAATACAGCTAAAAAAGTGCAAAATGTAAACATTGTACTTTTAAGCTAGCGACTTTCTCACCATGCTTACGTGTGAGATTACACAGCATGATCTCAACTATTTCATGTAGCTATTTTACATTGTGTCAGTTTATTGACTAATTCGTACAAATTCATATGATTTTAGTTGAACGAAAATGTAAAACTTTTAAAAGTAGGCATGGCACCAAACCCCACCCCTAAACCCAACCCTCATTGGGGCCCAGCAGGTACACAACGTCATAAGATCTTAATATTAGGTTAGATTTAGGTTAGATTTAGATTTAGGCACCAATAGCCTAGTGGTTAAGTGCGCCAACATATAGCACCGTGGTGCTCACGGCGACCTGAGTTCGATTCCTGACTCAAGGTCCTTTACCGACCCGTCCCCTCTCTCTGCTCCCAATACTTTCCTGTCTGTATCCTCCACTGTCCTTTCTAATTAAAGGTAAAAAACCCTAAAAAATAATAAAATAAAAATAAAAGATTTAGGTCGGGATGTCAGGTGACCAAAATTCAATGTCTAGCCAGCGTCTAAGGACAAAGTTATTTTGATGTCCAATAACGACGTCAAATGACGTTGATATTTGGTTGATTTTAGGTTGTTGGAAAATGACCAAAATCCAACATCTTAAACCAATGTCCAACCAAAATCCAACGTCTGATAGACGTCATAGTGGTAACATCCACACAACGTCAAGCTGTAACATCATTAGACATTGATATTTGGTTGATTTTAGGTTAGACGTTGGACATTGAACTGATGTCAACCCGATTTTCATTTCCAAACAAAATGCAACGTCCCCACGACATTAAGGTACAACGTCAGTCTAACGTCATGTTGACATCCTATGCCTGCTGGGGGGGTCAGCAATTTATACTAAATTGTACAAATAAAATCGTAAAAATTCATACGAATTAACTACTAAATCAAAAGTTACACTCTTCCAACTGATGAAAAGTATTATCATAAAAAATGTATTTTGCGACACCACAAAATAAACATGAAGCAATAGACTTTTATGATATATACCAGCATACTGCACAACTCTACCAAAATTGGGACACACAATATATTTACATGCCAAACAAAATCTCTTTGGACCTGTAGGATGTATCTTCTTTTTTTCTCTCTCTCTGTCCATACATTAGTCCAGTTTTCCGGGTCTCTGGCCTCATCTGACAGATGGAGATGTCCTTTTGTTATGCAGATCTGAGAGGAAGAGCGTTCAGGCCATGGATGTCAAACGCTGTTTATTTCGCCTCAATATGTGACCTGATGCTCAACTCTCTCCTCCGCAGATTATTTAAGAGCGTTAAATGGAAACAACCATTGTGAGTAGACTCGGGTGACCCGGGATTGCTGGAGAGCAGGGTGAACAGATTATAAACGCTCTACACTCATGCTAATGCGTCTCGGACGGAGATCAGGCTTCAGGAGCAGCATTAGGACACAACTGTGAGTAATATTTCAGGGGAATGATGTGCGTCGGGTTTACAGTTTAATGCTTTTAAGGGCTTGCGTGTGTGTTTTAGTAGAGTCGGTGTGGAGCACAAGAGAAGACTTTTATTTGATTGTAATAAAAAATAAATGCATAAATTGGTTTAATTTTATATACTGATAATATAAAAATGTAACATTTTCTTGCATTATATAAATAAATCTAAATTTATTAATGTAATATTTTATAGATTTTTTTCCTGCTCAAAATAATAGCAGTGTTGAACGAAAGTGCAGCTCAAAATCCTTACAAAATCTTTTATTTCAATACCACAAAACCTCCTTGGTTTTGCCTTGCAGTTTTGATATCAGCCCACTGCAGTTTTGATATCAGCCCACAAGTTTTCTATTGGGTTAAGTTCTGGGTACTGGCCTGGCCACTCCATAACAATAAACTTATTGGTCTGGAACCAAGATGCTGATGACGTACCAATGTGTTTGGGGTCGTTGTCTTGTTGAAACACTCATTTCAAGGGCATTTCCTCTTCAGCATTGGGCAACATGACCTCTATAAGTATTCTGGTATACTTGAACTGATCCATGATCAAGCATTTTTCAGTAATATAGTAAATATTTGACTTTTTTTTTTTCAGAATTGCAGATACTGCTATTTTTATTTAACTGCCCATTATTTGTTTTTCTTAACTTTCTCTAAAGTAATAATATACACTCAACGGCCACTTTATTAGGTACACCTTACTAGTACCGGGTTGGACCCCCTTTTGCCTTCAGAACTGCCTTAATCCTTCGTGGCATAGATTCAACAAGGTACTGGAAATATTCCTCAGAGATTTTGATCCATATTGACATGATAGCATTGCGCAGTTGCTGCAGATTTGTCCGCTGCACATCCATGATGCGAATATCCCGTTCCACCACATCCCAAAGGTGCTCTATTGGATTGAGATCTGGTGACTGTGGAGGCCATTTGAGTACAGTGAACTCATTGTCATGTTCAAGAATCCAGTGTGAGATGATTAGCGCTTTGACATGACGCGTTATCCTGTTAGAAGTAGCCATCAGAAGATGGGTACACTGTGGTCATAAAGGGATGGACATGGTCAGCAACAATAATCAGGTAGGCTGTGGCGTTGACACGATGCTCAATTGGAATTGATGCTCAAATGCATTTAGTTTCTGCCATGTGATTGGCTGATTACATGTGATTAATGTTTTCATTTAGATTTAGTTTTGATTTTTGAATGTTTAGTGTTCCCAATGCATTTGTGTGCATTGAAATATAAATTATTATAAGGATTTTGAGCTTTACTCACTTTTTTCAACCCACTGCTATTATTTTGAACGGCAAAGAACATTCAGAACTTCTCTAGTAGGGGCTGTCACATGGCTGTCAAAATGGCTGATGATATCCTAATCACATTTGCCCCTCATCTCAGTGCTGATGTCTGGAGGACCCCGTGGTTTAAAGGCCACGGCTCCAGATCAGTGTTCAGCCAGGACGCCCCATGTGCTCGCCGTCTAATGTGCGAATTGGATTGTGGCACTTGTGCGGACAGCAGGCTTCAGCCTCTTTAACAGCGCTCAATCTGTCCCGGGTCAGTGCGGCAAACTGCTCCGCTATCATCTGCCCTGTCGTTCATTCTCTACTCTCAGGCGGTTTTATTTTTCAGACACATCTGTCAGACTGTCCTTGGACGGGCGTATTGGCCAGATCAGCTCTACTGAAGCATGTTGAAGAGTTAATAGAGAGATGATAACCGAGTGTTCAAAACCGTGACCCATATTCACTCAAGAACACTGACCCAGATTCAAATGGGAGCATAAAAAGTCACTTTGCTCTCTGAAACAATGACTCAGGTTGGGAACACACTGACTCAGATTTGGGTGGGAATGTTTATGAGTCACGCAGGTACAGTGAAATGATCTGATCTGGAGTCGAGCAGATGCTTGCTTTTTTTATTATTGTGATTGTTTTTTGTGCCACAGGAGTCAATTCCACACAGTTCTTTTAGAGATGGTATTTGCTTTTAACAACCACACGGTAATGACGCATGGATGAAAACACATGATGATGAGCACGAATGATACAAAGTCTTTAATATCACAGAGAAGTAATACAAACTTCAGGTAGCAGAAAAAAACAACAATCCAAGCTCATTGCAGATATGTGCCCAGGGCTACATTTTTGAGAACCGAGAAATCTGTACCCGGGGCTACGTCTTTTTGCAGTTTTTGTTTTTACAAATCCACCAGAGGGCGCCGTGTACATTTTGACTATCTCAAATACGTTACTGGGGCATGTTTTCTCATACGTGCCATTTTTCGTAAATCCACCAGAGGCCGCTGTATATATTTCTGCCAATCTCAACATCCTTCTCATTCGCATCCACGAAAAAAGCCAGTTGGCTTGTCGTCGTGCATTATATATCGACTGACCCACACACCCCTTTACCTAAACCCATCCAATAGTGTTTTCAAAAGCCAACAAGAAGAGAAAACTTACTGCTTTACACTTACACTTTTAGGCTCGTACACACTGTTATGCTTTTCGCTCACGTTTATCGTCAGTGTTTTTCTAAATGTTTTTCTGCATTCAAACCCATCGACGTCGAGTGAATTCGCAAAATCACCTGCCGTTTATCAACCTGGCAAAATCAATGGCCCCTTTACACTGCCGCTTTTGGGTTTTGTTTTTCCTGGTTTCTGGAACCATCCTTCGCCGAACTCAAACCACGCTCTGCCTCCCAAGTCCAGGACCGAGACCGTTTGTAGTGGGCTACCGAGCAAACCAGTCATGCCAGAAAAGCCGTCCATACGGAGGTAAGCGGTCAGCTGTATCGTCTCAAAGCATTCGTTTTACCAACATAGGCTCATTCTAAAAAAACGTAACCCTATATACATTTCTGGAGATTGCGAATTATATAGCCAGAGGAACATACGGGGCTGTATGACGCCATTCCTTTTTGCGCTTACCAGCTGACCGCTTACCTCACCATGTACGTCGGTGGACATGAGATGCAGAGAGGAGTTGACCACGATGACGGGGTTCAAGTCTGGCAAAGAACGGTTCCAGAAAGCGGGTAAGACAAAAACAGAAGCCAAAAAATAAAATAAACAAGTAAATGACAGGATGAGAATGTGGTAAAATGTTGAAAACGTTGTAAAAATCAGGTGAGGGCTTTTCTTTTTCTACATTGCTTTTTAAAACTGTCGGTTGGGTTTAGGGAAGGGGTGGGCGCTGGTCAGTCAATTGGTCAGTCAGTCAGTCACTCATTCAGTCACTCAGTCAGTGAGTCAACAGCGGCCTCTGGTGGATTTACGCGAGAACAGCAGGCACGAATGGCACTCGCGAGAGAAATTTGAGATCTCAAAAAGCGCACACAGCGGCAAAACCAAAAACTGCAAAAAAATGTACCTCCTGGGACTTATTTGGCGCTCTCCAAAAATGTATATAGGGGTACGTTTTCAGAATGAGCCTGGGTTGCATTTTACACACAAAATGCAGCCGTTATGTACATATTTCTCGGTTCTCAGAAATGTAGCCCTGGGCACATATTCCCAATCAGTCTGTGTTGGAAAAAATAGGAGCTGGAGAAGAAAGAGAACAAAACAAAGTAAACAAAATTCAAAGTTCATGAGTCCTTGAAAAATATAATCGCATAGCATCCAAAGTTACATCAAATGCTCCCAAACTTAAAGATGAAGAGATTTTTGTTGATCAATTTCCAATTCCTACTTGTCTCTAAACAGTATAAGAGGACAACATACAGTAAGCGAGCGTGCTTTTTTCTTTATTTCCTTATTTCCAGAAGCATCTGAGGGCTGAAGTTTCGCCCCTTGTGAGTCTCTCTCGAGTCTCGTTCTGCTAATGAAAGCCAAGAAAACCCTCAGCATAAAAGTAGGGACTTTGCTAACAGCCTCTGAAAAGGTCTCTCCGTTTGAGATTCGACATGCTTAAGCAGGGGTGAAATTTTCAAGAGGGAAAAACAACTTTTAATCTCGGGATTGAAGTGAGGCGAGTCCGTGTCCTTTTTCTGTTGCACTGTCTTTGCTCTCGAACGCTTAAATAAAGTCCAGCCGCTTGTGGCCACTGCCTTTGATCTGTGGAGTTTAACAGGCTGGACGCTTCAGTCTTCAGAAAGGCTATGGGAAGTAACATGTAACTGTTTTTGTTTCACGGTTTAAAAGATTATTTTCCGAAGTCTTGAACGAAGCAGAATGTCAGTCAAACTGACTATTAATTTATAGAATAATTATTTGTGTTATTATCTATATATAATACAATTCAAAATTAGTAAATAAATTTTAGAATAAAAATAAAATGCATTAATTTTCTTAGACTGCTTATTTTTATTTATTCTTTATTTTTAAAGCTTTATTTTATATAACTATTAATGTTATTATCTACATATAATACAATTTAAAATGAGTAAATAAATACAAAAATAAAGATAATATGCATTGATTTCGTTAGACAGCTTATTTTCATTCTTTATTTTTATTGTTTCATTTGTAGTTTTTTATTATTTAAATGTTATTTCTATGTGATTATTTATTGTGTTTAATAATGTTTCAACTTTTTTTTTTATTACATGAGGTTAAACTGTATATAAGAGATATTGACTGATTAAAATTCTCATAATTGGTCAACAAGTTCTATGATGTTGACTAATATTTAAAATATATTACATATTAAGCAGACCGTCAATCAAACTAACAATCATTTGATATAGCAATGATTATTTATTGTATTTAATCATGTCTCAACGTATTAATATTTTTTTAATTAGATGAGGTTTAACTTTATTTTTTATCAATGTCGACTGATTAAAATTATTATATTTGTTTAAAATTATTGTTCTAAAATTTTGACTAATAATTAAAATATATTACATATTGAGCAGACCGTCAATTATTTTATATAGTAATTATTTATGTTATTATCTATATATAATACAATTCAAAATGAGTAAATAAATGCTAAAATAAAAATAATTTTTATTGTTTCGTTTGTAGTTTTTAAATATATTGTTTAATTATTACAATTTTACTTCTAATATGATTATTTATTATATTTAATCATGTTTCAATGTATTATTTTTTTTAATTACATGAGGTTTGACTCGTTATAACTAGAATATTGTCAAATTCTCATAATTGGTCAACAAGTTCTATATTTTTGACTAATAATTAAAAATATATTACATATTGAGCAGAGCGTCAATTAAACTAACAATTATTTTATATAGTAATTATTTGTTATTATCTATATATAATACAATTCAAAATTAGTAAATAAATACTAATTTACTAGTATACTATAAGTATTTAATAAATACTTTAAAAAATAAAATGCATTAATTTTCTTAGACTGCTTATTTTTATTTATAGTTTATTTTTAAAGTTTTATTTAATTTAATTATTTATTTTATTATCTATATATAATACATTTCAAAATTTGTAAATAATTACTTAAATAAAATAGTATGTGTTCATTTTGTTAGATTGCTTATTTAGATTTTTTTCATTTGTAGTTTAAATATATTCTTTAATTATTTTAATGATATTTCTACATGATTATTTATTGTATTTAACCATGTTTCAACTTTTTTTTTTAAATTACATGAGGTTTAACTTGATATAACAGATATCGACTGATAAAAATTCTCATAATTGGTCAACAAGTTCTATAATATTGACTAATATTTAAAATATATTACATATTGTGCATCCCTAGTTCTACTAGTCAACGTTGGGGGTAACGCATTACAAGTAACGCCAGTTACGTAATAATATTACTTTTCTAAGTAACGAGTAAAGTAACGCATTACTTTTTAAAAAGTAATAATATTTTAGTTACTTTTTTAACTTCGTAATACGAGTTACTTTTTAGTTTAGTTAATTCGCTTTTAAAAATAAAATGCTGAATTAAAATGATTATAGTCACGTTGAATCCTGCTCGCAATAAGAGAATGCAGGAACAGACAGAAAGGAAGATGACATTTCTGCAATGGAAATATTCTCATTATTTTGAACACATGGAATAAAAAGAAATGAGGATTATCTGAATGGACAGTGATTTTACTTTTTAATAAGACAAAAAGTAACAAAAGTAGCAAACACATTGCTTTAAACTTTCATTAATCTGTATATACGACATGTAGAGCTCTGGGCTCAGGAAGATCTCAGAACATAACATTATCTTACATTAATTGTTTAATGTGTTTTCTTTTTAAGCTAAAGCTAAATGAAGGTTATACAGTGTGTTAATTGCAGAACTTAAAAAAAAAAAAGAAGAACCTGCAAGTTCTGAAAGAGATCAAGCCTCAAAAAGGTAATGCAAAAGTAACTCAAAAGTACCGTAACGCATTACTTACCATAAAAAGTAACTAAGTAATGCAACTAGTTACTTTTTTGGGGAGTAACTCAATATTGTAATGCGTTACTTTCAAAAGTAACTTTCCCCATTACTGCTAATCAAATACACGTTTGTCTTATTATATACAGTTGAAGTTGATATTATTAACCCTCCTGTTAAATTTCAATACTTTAATTTTTTCCCCAATTTGTGTTTAACAGAGAGAAGATCTCTAAACATAAGTTTTAATTACTAATTTCTCATAACTGATTTTTTTAATCTTTGCCATGATGACAGTACATAATATTTTGCTAAATATTTTCCGAGATACTAGTATTCAGCTTAAAGTGACTTTTAAATGCTTAACTAGGTTAATTAGGCAATTTAGGGTAATTAGGTAAATCATTGTATAATGATGGTTAGTTCTGTAGACAATCGAAAAAAATATTGCTTAAGGGGGCTAATAATATTGACCTTAAAATGGTTAAAAAAAATTAACTCTTCTAGCCGAAATAAAACAAATAATACTTTCTCCAGAAGAAAAAATATTATAGGAATTACTGTGAAAAATTCATTGCGCTGTTTAATGTCATTTGGGGAATATTTGAAAAAGAAAAAACTGTTCACAGGAGGGCTAATCATTGTGACTTCGACTGTATTACCTCCTTTTAGACATTAAACATGCTTTTAAACTCAATCTTCACTTAAATTCTTTTCTTAGAATGAGCGTCAGTGTTTATTCATACAGTCAAAACTCTGTAAACCAGCACACTGACATCAACTCGTTTGCAGAAGAAAGGGTCTGGTTCGGGTCGGAAGCGTTTGCCAAATCGCGAGTCTGACACGCTGGTTTGACTCATGTATCGCTTTCATAAGAGCAGAGTGGGATATATCAGTAGAAGCGGATATCAGCGGCCAAAGACAAAGCAGAGCGAATGAAGAAAGATGCAGAGCTTCAGAACGGAGCCGACTGGAAGCTATCTCTGAAGCGCAGACACGCCGAGTCACTCGCAGATGCCACCGAGCCACTCTCTGAAGTAATGAAAGGACTAATTGAATATTTAAGCGCTTAATTAAATGTAGGTTTTCATCAGAGTGGGAACACTTACTGTCTGAGGAGCTCTTAAAATAAAAGTTGTTCTGTGATTAGGCCCAGTGATATTGATGGATCACAGCTTCGGATGCATTTTTTTTTTTTACGTTTTCGTTTGACATTCATGCAGTAATGCACTCAAAAAATGACTTTTGCTGCTTGTTTAAACTATTATTATTTATAATATTATGATATTATTTGTAATTAGTTGAAACAACACAGGCGACACGGCGGCTCAGTGGTTAGCACTGTCGTCTCACAACAAGAAGGTCGCTGGTTCGAGCCCTGGATGGACCAGTTGGCATTTCTGTGTGGAGTTTGCATGTTCTCCCCGTGTTCGCGTGGGTTTCCTCCGGGTGCTCTGGTTTCCCCCACAGTCCAAAGACATGCGCTATAGGTGAATTGGGTAAGCTAAATTGTCTGTAGTGTATGAGTGTGAATGGGAGTGTATGGGTGTTTCCCAGTGATGGGTTGCAGCTGGAAGGGCATCCACTGCGTAAAACATATGCTGGATAAGTTGGCGGTTCATTCCGCTGTGGCGACCCCAGATTAATAAAGGGACTAAGCTGAAAATATAATAAATGAATGATTGGCCGTAGTGTATGTGTGTGAATGAGAGTGTGTGGGTGTTTCCCAGTACTGGGTTGCAGCTGGAAGGGCATCTGCTACGTAAAACATATTCTGGATAAGTTGGCAGTTCATTCCCCTGTGGCGACCCCTGATAAATAAAGGGACTAAGCCAAAGGAAAATGAATGAATAAATTTTCTACTTGAGTTGAATTATTGTGCAGAAGACGTCATTGAGGTGAATTCAGTGCATTTGTTGCAATCGTGTCACGCATTTGTGCGTCATTCCTGCCACCCAGCTAAAATTCACCTAAAATTCACGCATTTGCATTGACTTTTTAATTGCTGGTTCATTCCACTGTGGCGACCTCTGATAAATCAGGGACTAAGCTAAAGGATAGTGAGTGAGTGCATTGACTTTGTATGTTATCTATTTTCGTGTATACTTAAATTCGCTTTTAGTGTGAACCCAGCATTAGAGTGTGTCCGAATCCACTTTTCTTGTTTTACAATGGGGAAAAAGGCTGTTATGTTGGTTTTATATTATAGTTAGTTAGCACTGTTGCCTCAAAGCAAGAAGGTCGTTGGTTCGAGTCCCGGCTGGGCCAGTTGGCATTTCTGTGTGGAGTTTGCATGTTCTCCCCGTGTTGGCGTGGGTTTCCTCCGGGTGCTCCGGTTTCCCCGACAGTCCAAACACATGCGCTATAGGTGAATTGAATAAACTAAATTCGCAGTAGTGTGTGTGTGTGTGTGTGTGTGTGTGTGTGTGTGTGTGTGTGTGTGTGTGTGTGTGTGTGTGTGTGTGTGTGTGTGTGTGTGTGAATGTGAGAGTGTATGGGTGTTTCCCAGTACTGGGTTGCGCCTGGAAAGACATAAAACATATGCCGGAATAGTTGGCGGTTCATTCCGCTGTGGTGACCCCTGATAAAATAAGGGACTAAGCCGAAGAAAAATGAATAAATTAATGTTTTTATTTACATATACAATAATCAGATTAATTTTCTTTAAATTTTAAAAGCTTATTTTTTCTAGTTTCATATAAGTTATATATATATTTATACAACAGTTCTGTCTGGTTCTTGAATCTGATTGGCTGATAGCCATGCAATATTATGCCAGTAACAGCACTCGACCCGCCTCTTCACCCTTCACCCTTGTGTATTACTCCGCCCACATACAGCGACAAGCTGAGGACACTCTACAGTTTGACAAATATTACTGCTGTTGGACAACATAATGTACTTTTGAGGCTTTTTTAGTCGAGAATTTAGTTGTTTAGATTGCAACTATGCAGTTTATTTATAAGGATAGTGCCTATTTTAAATATTTATAATTTCGGAGCATTGGATTCAGTGCATCAGCCGCCATCAGCCTGTCTGAGCAGACCAAAGACAGAGACCGCATAATAAGTCCTTACGTAAGAAAAACAGCACTTTCTCAGTGTAAGTTTCAAACTACAGCTGAACAAATCATTATAAATTAGGTTAGTGACATTCTAAGTCGATCTCTCTCTTTCGTATTTTGTAGGGCTGTATTTATACCACAGAAACTGGTAGTGTTTGCTTTGCTTTGGCTTTTGTGGGGTTAATTATTGTGATATCCTGATTACAACAGAAAAATACTGGGAGATATCTCTGTAGACTGATGGCATTTCATACCATTCAGCCTTATAATCTTAAAATGTGTGCAAAAATCACCTGTTTTGTCATCATTTTAGACATTATGCTAGAGAATCATTCAAACACTAGCTCTAAAGTGATGTGTTTTTAAGCAACGGTTTCTGCTGTTCTGACGTCAGCTGCAGATGTGAATGAATGGCGGAAGAAAGTAGTTCCTCTGACAAAAAGATTTTGAGATTCTCCGTGTTTAATTTTCATTTTTTATACACACAATTATGCTGTCGAATTGTTGTATAAACACAATATCACACTCGTAGCAGTGCCTCCCACCAGTGCTGATATACAGCCACATCGCACTGCTACTCGTGTGATATTGCTCATATATATATGAAATCTCAGATAGAATCAATAGGGGAAAAAAAGATCATATTAACATAGTGATGTTTTTATTTACATGTACAATATTCAGATTAATTTTTAAAAATCATTTTGATAAAATACTTTAGCATCTTTTAATAGTTTTTTCCTAGTTTCATATTTGGAGTTTTTTATTTTTATTTTATGTAGACATTTTTTTTTTTCCAGAAAGTCAGATTTGAATGTCAGACAGAGCAAAAGCATCAGAGCATCAGTAGAGCAAAAAAACCCTGGTTCTAATGGCATCAATGCTGACACCATACCCAGTAAATGATATTAAATAATAATCCGCTACGTAATGTTGTCCTACAGTCAAATGTTTGTTCACACCTGCTCGCCAGGCTTTGGTTTCTCCCGTCAGTCGCTAGGCAACGCTGGTCACCTGCATTAGCCTACACAAACCTGCACAGACGACCTCATTACTGAACTGATCCAAACTGCTAAATTTCCCTAAGTGTTTCATAAATGCCCTCATTAAAGTCATGTCAGGGTGAAAAACACAAGTTTACTGATATTTCCTCTGCTGATTTATTTATCTGTGGGAGCTTCACTGAGTGTATCCGAAGCCGTCATGTGTCAAAAAGTTTAATTTTCGCACCAAAACTTTCTCATTATTCTTCAGTCGCTGTCTGTTTTTCACTCCTGGTCTTGTCTGCTTATGTTTTTATCTACACGTGCCGGTGTTTATGATGTTTTGGTGAAATTGAGATGCAGATGATTGATGTTTGCGTGATTTTCATTTGGCTCAGTCTGTTTAGAACTCATTAGAGGAGAATCATAATGCAGACATTCAGGAAAAACTTTTTTTTTTCATACCTGAACATCACATATTGACATATTGGAGGGTGGTGAGGTCATTCGAACACATTTATTTCCATATATGAAACTTTTAATTGAATATTTTGGGATGGAAGACTGGAATGGGAAAATGGAGGATGAAAAGAACAGGAAAATATGGAATGAGAAGGAAAATATGGTGGTTTAAGAGATTTTTAAAAAGTTCAGCTCCATTAACATTTATAATTTGACTTGTGTTTAGGCTATATGTACATAAAAACAACAGTTTTTATAAGAAAAAGTGTCTTTTAAACACTGTGTCTATTGGAAGTTTATTTTATTTTATTTTATTTATTTTTTAATTATTATTTTTTTTAATCCACATTGGGGGTTTGTCATCTGTAGTATTTTTTTATTTTTTATTTTTATTTTTTTTTTTATTTTTTTTTTTTATCCACATTGGGGTTTGGTCATCTGTAGTATTTTATTTTATTTTAATTAATTATTTTTATTTTTTAATTAATTAATTTATTTTAATTTATTAATTTTTTTTTTATTTTTTTTTTTTTTAAGTCCACATTGGGGGTTTGTCATCTGTAGTGTTTGTTTTATTTTATTTTTATTTTATTTTCTTTTTATTTATTTATTTATTTTTTATTATTATTATTTTTTTTATTATTATTATTTATTTATTTATTTTTTTTTTTTTAAATCAACATTGAGGTCTTGTCATCTGTAGTGTTTATTTTATTTTATTTTTACATTTTCTTTTGACGTCCTCCAAGGTGGGTCAGTTGTTAATTAGGGGGGTCAAATGCCCCGAAAAACCCCTGTAATTTGCACCCTGGTTATCCCTACTCTGTTAATAAGTGTTTTTGGCGTAATGTCATTCGAACACATTTATTCAAATATATTAAACATTGATTTCAATATTTAGGTATGGGAGATTGGAAACAGAAATGGAGGAATGAAAGGAACAGGAAATGGATTGGCTTGGAAAGTATGGGGGTTTAAGAGATTTTCTGGGTTCATTTCAAGTTCAGCTCCATTAACAGTATTGGAGGCATTCTGTTGATTTCAGCAGGAAATAATTTGCACTCGCTTTTTTGAGGCACAGACACAGTAAAGCATTTATCAGGGCTGGCAGACCATTAAAGGACATCTTTTGTGTGTAAGATGCATAATAATGGATTACTATGAAATAAAATTATTTTGTTCTTTTGTGGCTGTACTCTCAGGTAATAACTAACAGCACTGTAGCTCTTTATTATTTGATTTAATTTGATTTTAAATTCACATTGCTTGTCTTCTGTAGAGTCCCAGGTCAGTTTTTAATATATATTTTTTCTTTTTTGTAATTATTAATTTATTCTGTAATGTTGTTGGTTTTAAATTATTTTATTTTATTTTTAATCCACTATTAAGTCAAAGGTCAGTTTTATAATGTTTACTTTTTCTTTTTTGTTGTATCAACTTATTTCATTTGTTTATATATATATATTTTATTTATTTATTTGTATTTTTTTAAATCCACATTTAATTATTTTTATTTTTTTATTTTAATTAAATTAAATTAAATTAATTTTTTTTTTTTTTTAAATCCACATTGGGTGCTTGTCATCTGTAGTGTTTAATATATTATATTATATTATATTATATTATATTTATTCATTTATTTTTTTTATTTAATTTAATTTTTAATTTTAATTCCACATTGGGTGCTTGTCGTCTGTAGTGTATTTTTTTGTTTGTTATTATTATTAATTTATTTTGTAATACATTTCTTACTCATTGTTATTTTATTTTTTTTTAAATCCACATTGGATGCTTTTCATCTGTAGTGTTTATTTTATTTTATTTTATTTTATTTTAAATGCACATTGGGTGCTTGCCATCTGTAGTGTTTATTTTATTTTATCATAACTCACATTACTTTATTTTATTTTATTTATTTTATTTTGTTTTTAATTTTTTTATTTTTTATTTTAAATACGCATTGGGTGCTTTTCATCTTTAGTGTTTATTTTATTTTATCATAACTCATTTTATTTTATTTTATTTTATTTTATTTTATCAGAACTCACATTATGCTACAAATGCTTTCAACAGTGCTCAGTTTTGAATCTGCAACATATGGATTATTATTCGGTCGTTATATATTTACTGGAGACAGATTGATTCTCCGGCGTTTGACAAGAGTTCCGGAGCACTTAGAGAAGCGCTTCAGCAGTTTCAGCCCAGTGTGGAGATCTCTGCGCTCTCCTCTTTTCTCCTCTTTGAAGCAGTGCCAGGTAGAAACAGGGACCAATCTCCATTGCAAATGTGAACTCTACAACCTGCTGATGCAAACATCTTTCCTCCTGTAAAGGTATTTATTCACGTACAGTAAGGAACCGGCTAATGAAGTCTGTGGATATCAGTTTTCATGTTTTTATGGGTAATGAGGAAAATTTATAATCAGGGGGAAGCAGATATGTGTCTAGTTTTATTTTGACATTAAAAACATCTCAATCTAGATACAAAAGAAATCACACAAAAAAACGCATATACAGTTGAAGGCAAAATTATTAGGCTCCTGTGAAATTTGTATTCTTTTTCAAATATTTCCTAAATGATGTTTAACAGCGCAGGGAAATTTTCACAGTATTTCCTACATTGTTTTTTCTTCTAAATAAAGTTTATTTCTTTTAGTTTGGCTGGAATAAAAGCAGTTTCAATTTGTTTATTCTTTTAGAATAATTTTGACTTCAGCTGTATTTGAACAAAACTCCCCTCAAACTAGCTACAGATTATAATGTATTTTCATTCATTCATTCCTTCATTTTCCTTCGGAGTAGTCCCTTTATTCATCAGGGGTCGCCCCAGCGGAATGAATCGCCAACTTATCCAGCATATGTTTTACGCCACGGATGCCCTTCCAGCTGCAACCCATCACTGGGAAACACCCATACACACTCATTCACACACATACACTATGGCCAATTTAGTTTACTCAATTCACCTATAGCGCATGTCTTTGGACTGTGGGGGAAACCGGAGCACCCGGAGGAAACCCACGCCAACACGGAGAGAACATGCAAACTCCACACAGAAATGCCAACTAGCCCAGCCGGGACTCGAACCAGCGACCTTATTGCTGTCAGGCCGCAGTGCTATAAAGTTTTACTTCTTTCAATTTGGCTGAAATAAATCCAATTTTTTCATAATTTTTTTAAACAATCATTTTGACTTCAACTATACATAATCAAAACTCTCAAATAGCTCAAATTCAGATTATATAAAATAAAACGATGTACTTTTAAAATTATTATTATTATTCCAGATCATTTTTGCAGTTCTTGGTAAGTGGATCCAGAATATCATCTTTTTTTCCCAGTCAGCTAATAAGCAGATGTAAGAAGGCAAGACTGATTCATTACTCACATTAAGTCCTACTGCGATCTTTAATTTGAGCATGTCAATGTCAGCTTGAAATGTGATGCTGCACCAGAACTGACAGTTTTCCGTAATGATCAGAAGCGCAGCACTTGAAAGAGAACATCGCAGATATACTGTAGGTGTTTCAGACTGACACCGAGCAGCATGTCAAATGCAGCAAACACCTTTAATGTGGAGGATTTCAGAGGCAAACCATACAGTACATCCAGCGGGGGGAGAGGAGGGCGGGGCTTAAAGAGATAGTTCACTACAAAAGATGAAAATCAATACATTGTGTTATACAAATGCTTAATATTCACTCACTCACTCACTTATTTATTCACACACTCTAATTCATTATTTATTCAGTCACTTTGTTTTGTTTCTAACAGTGGTGTAGCCCTTTCATTCATTCATTCATTAACTCATTCATTCATTCAGTATCCTTCACTCACTCACTGGGGTGTTCTTTTCCATTTACTTAGTCTGTATTGTGTTTTGTTTCATTTATTCTCTTACTCTGGGGTTTTATTCATTCATTCATTAACTCGTTCATTCATTCACTCATTCATTCATTCATTCATTAACTCATTCATTCACTTATTCATTCATTCATTAACTCATTTATTCATTAACTCATTCATTGATTCATTCACTTTATTTAGTATCCTTCACTCACTCACTGGGGTGTTC
>CAIGQV010017386.1:38615698-38636050 GCA_903798115.1 Danio jaintianensis
ACACACACACACACACACACACACACACACACACACACACACACACACACACACACAATATTCTGTTCTCTTATTGCAAATGGTTGAGATATTTGTGGGACGTTTATTTCAGTATGTTAATGTACTTAATACTGAAATGGAATATTGAGTAGGGGCGGGGCTTTATTTTGCGCATCGTTCCTTCATAGCAAACTAACAGTAAAGTCCAGAAGGGATACAGCTGCAGATACTTACATCAATGTAGCGTAATTTTTCAAACACTGCACAACAATGATTAATATTTTTACATTACTGTGAGGGTTGAGTTTAGGATTGAGCTAGGCATAGACGTTAAAAAAAATACAATTTAATGGGTAATTTAATAAATAATATGAATAATAATCGGTATAATTACTGTTTTGACATTACTATGATTTTTGGGATAGTGGTAGACGTTAATAAAGTACAATTAAATGTGTTATTTAATACGTAATATGAATAATACTCTGTATACTTACTGTTTTTACATTACTCTGATGGTTGGGTTTAGGGTTGGGGTATGGGGTAGATGTTAATAAAATACAATTAATGGATAATTTAATAAATAATATAAATAATTCTCGTTCACTTTCGGCTGCAGCTGTATCCCTTCTAGCAACAACCCAAACTAACAGTGACAGAGGGTGTTAATATGCGGTTGCTATGGAAACCCTCAGGTTGTCAACAGAAGGGGCGTCACTCCAAACGTGGAAGCAAATGCTCAGACTTTGATTGAAGTGCTATTTTTTTCAGTGCATTAACTTGCGCAGATTAATTATTTACCTTAAGAATAACAGCTAGCAAAAAAAGCTAGCAAAAGAAGAACATAGTCAATTTTGATTTTTACATCGACTTTTACCATTTTTCCCTTCAATTTAGACCAAACACTTGACATTTGACCTTCGAGCTTCATTTAAAAACAGGCAATCTGCCACAAAGCGTCTGTTGGCATATTATCACCTATCTTAGAATATAATCTCTCCGTTTAGCATATTATCATACCGCTTAGCATTTCGTTGCCATTTTTTTTTACGCGGCGTTGCTATGTTTAGCATGCAGCGTTGATGTAAGTCTCGCTTTGACCCCTTTTGTCAGATCAACAGCTCAACACAAAACCCCCCGTTCATGTTGACTATTAACATTTAGCACAGACTCGGCTGTTTGTTGTGTGAAAATGTTGTTGCTACGAGACTTTTGATTTCCTTGTCCCTTTTCTGCCGAGGTGAAAGGTGCTAATGAGCTTTCAGTCAGTAGTGATGTCATATTACCCACAAATCCCTCCGGTGCAGTCGACCTGCGGAGAGAAAGAGAGAGATTCACGTCCCACTTTCTTCAGCGCTGATAAATAAGCAAGTGATTCTGATATTAGTCTGTTACCATTGCAACACAGAGGACTGAGCAGGTGAGATTCGGCAGGTAGACAAAAACACAGCGAGAAAGAGAGAGAGAGTGTGTGTGCTGCTTTTGTTGGTTTACAAGGACAGTTTTTTTTGTGTAATGACATGGGTATGTAATCTATTATGGGGGTTTAAGAGGACATGCCTGATGTCGGGCTATATAATTAGGATTTTTTTATTGTAAAAGAAAATACAAGGGCGGCATGGTGGCTCAGTGGTTAGCACTGCCACCTCACAGC
Organism: Danio jaintianensis; assembly: GCA_903798115.1. Classification (NCBI taxonomy): domain Eukaryota; kingdom Metazoa; phylum Chordata; class Actinopteri; order Cypriniformes; family Danionidae; genus Danio; species Danio jaintianensis. Next base: position 38,617,353 of record CAIGQV010017386.1, read on the forward strand.
AAGAAGGTCACTGGTTCAAGTCCTGACTGGGTCAGTTGGTATTTCTGTGTGGAGTTTGCATTTGCAGTTGCTGCAGATTTGTCGGCTGCACATCCATGATGCGAATCTCCCATTCCCCCACATCCCAAAGGTGCTCTATTTGATTGAGATCTGGTAACTGTGGAGGCCATTTGAGTACAGTGAACTCATTGTCATGTTCAAGAAACCAGTCTGAGATGATTCGTGCTTTATGACATGGAGCGTTATCCTGCTGGAAGTAGCCATCAGAAGATGGGTACTCTGTGGTCATAAAGGGATGGACACGGTCAGCAGCAATACTCATGTAGGCTGTGGCGTTGACACGATGCTCAATTGGTACTAATGGGCCCAAAGTGTGCCAAGAAAATATCCCCCACACCATTACACCACCACCACCAGCCTGAACCGTTGATCCTAGGCAGGATGGATCCATGCTTTCATATTGTTGATGTCAAATTCTGACCCTACCATCCGAATGTCGCAGCAGAAATCGAGACTCATCAGATCAGGCAGGTTTTTCCAATCTTCTATTGTGCGAATTCAAGGCATTTGCACCCACAGAACTGTCGCACACTGGATATTTTCTCTTTTTCGAACCATTCTCTGTAAACCCTAGAGATGGTTGTGTGTGAAAATCTCAGTAGATCAGCAGTTTCTGAAATACTCAGACCAGCCCGTCTGGCACCAACAACCATGCTACTTTCAAAGTCACTTAAATCACCTTTCTTCCCCATTTTGATGCTCAGTTTGAATTGCAGCAGATTGTCTTGACCATGTCTACATGCCTAAATGCATTGAGTTGCTGCCATGTGATTGGCTGATTAAAAATTTGCGTTAACGAGCAGTTGGACAGGTGTACCTAATAAAGTGGCCGGTAAGTGTATATTCATTTTTTCCCTCAAAAATGCAATTGTGTTTAATACAGTGTCATCAAACTTAAACCATGAATATATTTCTATAACAATCTGACAAAAGCGTCAAAACTTCTCCAGGGCCCCAAATCCCGCCATTTAGTCCTATATTTGTTTGTTACGACGAAGTGTTTTACGTCAACTAACATTTTCCAAAGTCCACACTAAACGCACACACACACACACACATGATGGTGATAAATTAGCTCAATGCTTTAGGAATATTAATCACTTTGTCATCACAGCAGTGGAGGGAAGCAGTTTAGCACAGCTACTGTCATAAAGACTCATTTATCATATCCTGAAGCACACACACACACACACGGGCCTCGTCCAAACTAGCGCCTGGACCACAAACTACTAACGCATAAAAAAGCAGCTGAGACAAACTTGTTTACTGTTAATGAAGCGTTACGACAGTCCTAAAGCTGACAGCGCAGATTTAACAGCTCACACTGCGCCGTAGCTTTAAAAGTGGGAGGGGCTTCAGCTGGAGGGAGGGCTGTGATTTGTCGAGGTGGGTTTGGGGGAAGTGCTGATTGTTATCGTGGCTGGACATAGTACATAAACAAATGTATACTGACATTGTAGTTATGTATACTGACATTGTAGACTATTTGTAGTTCTTTTAAATATGTAATTAAAAGAAATTGTGTTAATTTTGAAACCCGTTGTCCATTATTGTGATTCAGTTTATTTATTTATTTATTTATTTTATTTATTGAATGAATTAATGCAATATTATTCAGATATTTTGTATTTAAATAAAATAAAGTAAAAAAATGTTTACTTGGGTTACTGATTTTGTAGTGGCTAGATGTACAGAGTGATTGATTCATTAATTTATAATAAATTTAATTACAATAATTCAAAATTAACATCACTTTCAGACTAAAATATGACATTTGTTTTAATTAGATATTTAAAAGAATTATAATTATGTCAATAGAAATGTTTATGTACTTGCGTCAATAATGACTGGATAAATTGATTGATTAATTTATGATATACGTTAATTAATTCGTTCATTAAAAAAGAATAAATAATGTGGTTTTAGATTTACATTTTTTATAATTTTTTATTTTTATATAATTAGAAATGTTAAAGTTTTAAATTATATTGTAAATATACAAATATATAATTACTAAATCTGACTTTGACTTTGAACAATGTGGTTATGATTAGATGTACAGTGGGGTTGTATATTTAACATATTTTTAATTCATAAAAAAAATAAAGGAGGTGTTGTTAGATTTATATCAGTTTATACTGAGAAAATATTTATGAATTACTTTATTAATGCATTTAAATATTTTGTCATATTTTTCGGGTGTTTTTTGTCATTATTGTGTATACAGTTGAAGAATTATTAGCCCTCCTGTTAATAAAATTTACTTAAAATGTTTAAATTAAAAACGGCTTTTTATTCTATTCCGAAATAAAACAAATAAGACCGGTGTTAGGGGTAACCAAGCGGCAACATCCCGCTCTCCCTCGTGAAGCTAATACGGAAGTAACTGAAACTGCAATTCATCAAAATTCTGTTAGTCCATAATAGCTCCATAATAGAGCACATTTCTATTGAGCCCAATGTCAAAATGGCCAACTTTACAGCAGAAAAAAAGGTGTTTACAGACTGGTACAAAGAACAATTTTGGTTCATATAGCTAATATTACCCTTCATGACAACTGTGAAGGGGTGAATTTTTTTTATAACTCATCCGTTTCGTTTATATTAAGTTATATTAAGTCTGCATAATTAAGGGCGTGGCCACTTGAGTGACAGCTAGGTCTCGCTGGTCGCCGTCACGTCACCTCAGCTGATTCCGGCTGATTAGCTGCTGAGCTCGGCAAATACAGTGTATTTTTGTTTTGTTTTATGTGGCTTTATGTGGTTTTGTTTTATCAGATAATATGGCATGCTGTGTGCACTTAACTGTGCTCACAAACCATTCACATGGCCTCCATTTCCCAGGTGAGTGAAATTCTTATATACTTATATACCATATCTATAAATGAATTTGTTTTAAGATAATTTATCATTTATAATTTTTTTTAGAACTTGAATGCACTCCAGAATCTGACAGATTTATTAACTGTAGGCTATAAAACAGTCATCTGAAACGTTGTCATACAGTGTTATGCCTGAATTTCATAATAACCTTGCATTTACTAACACAGACTATATTCAAGTATTTGGATGTAATTTGCGTTTTTCTCCTGTAGAAAAACGTCATAAGAACAATGTTTAGTGGCTCAATGTATTACAGCAGTGTTTTTAAAAGACTAAACACTTTATTGATAAAGTACACAACCAAGCACGTGGTCAGAACACAAACGAGTCGCAGGTAATGAAGTATTAAGCGTTTCTCCCAAAGAAAAGCCCATCTAAGCAAAATGCTAGCAGGCATCTGTAGCTCCACTCATGCCACGCCCACTTGTAGCTTCATTTGCGCTCTTCAGAAACCTATGGGTGATGTCACGGATACTACGTCTATATCTTCTACAGTCTATGGGGTAACGCATTACAAGTAACATGAGTTAATATTAATAATATTACTTTTCGAAGTAACGAGTAAAGTAACACATTACTTTTAAAAAATAAGTAATAATATTTAAGTTACTTTTTTGAAAATCCAACACTTTTTTTTTAGTTTAATTAATTCGCTTTTAAAAAATAAAGTGCTGGTTTAAAATTAAAGTAGTCACAATGAATCACGCAGTCAATGAGAGAATGTGTTCATTATTTTGAACGCATCGAAGAAAAGGAAAAGGGGATTGTCTCAATGGACAGCAATTTTACTTAAGACAAATAGTACAAAAGTAGCAAACACATTGCTTTAAACTTTCAATAATCTGTATATACGGCATGTAGAGCTCTGGGCTCAGGAAGTTATCCTAAGATATTGTTATCCTAATTTATTTTTTATTGATGTTTTTTTTAAAGGTAAATGTAGGTGTAGGTTATACCATGCATTGTTAATTGCAGAGCTCCTCTATTAAAAAATAGAGTAAAAAATAACGAAACGTAACGCATTACTTACCATAAAAAGTAACTAAGTAACGCAACTACTTACTTTTTTGGGGAGTAACTCAATATTGTAATGCATTACTTTTAAAAGTAACTTTCCCCAACACTGACTATGTCCAGAAGGGAAAATATTATAGGAAATACTGTGAAAACCTCCTTAGACCGTTAAATATCACTTGAGAAATATTTGAAAAAGAATAAATATTCCATAGGAGGGCTAATAATTTTGCAATCAACTGTATATATTATATATATTTTTTATTTTCAGTCTTTTTTGTTGAATGTGTACTGCTCACTTTTGATAATCTAATCATTTCTCCTTACAAAAGCCCATTTTTCTCATGAAATATTCAGTTATCTCAAGTGATAAAGTAATGCATTATGAATGCTTTCTGACTTAATATATGTTGTGTAATGTTAAAGAGTATGAACCTTTTGAACCCTGAACCCAGCTCATATCCTTGTCATCCATAACACGCAACAAAAAATAATACTAAAACTCTTTTTCTCCTGAATGGCATTGATTGAAACACAATCACCTCAATGTTTTGATGGTCACTCAGAAGTATGGACTCTCAGATTGAGCAGTGATTGATTCAGGAGATTTCAGCACATTTCACTATAACATTCACTGAGTAAAATAAGAGGTAAATCTGTTCAGAGGGAGCCATTAGTGCTGGCAGTAAATGCAGCATCTGTGGGTCGTTTCTGCTGATTCTGAAAGCTCTGAATGACGCTCACACAAGTCATAAACATGCTAGACTTGCGTAGCCAGACTTTAGACTGTCGTCATGAAGTCTGGAAAGCACCGATGTCTTTTTCTGGCCAAGAGCTTCCCACTTACTGAGGAACTGACCATCTGACTGAAGGCAAAACCTGCGTCATGTGGAGGAGCCAGCAGAGAGCAAAACTGGAGCACTTTCAGCTTTTATTACTTTTGTCATGATGCTTTTGTGATGAAAAGAAGCTATATATATATATATACAGTTATAGTCAGAATTATTAGCCCACCTGTATATTTCTGTCCCCAATTTCTGTTTAACGGAAAGATTTTTATATTGTATAACATCCTATAGAAAAAAATTAACTTAAAAGAGAGATTTGTCAAAATTAATCACCCTCCTGTGAATGTTTTTTTCTTTTTTCAAATACACTCACTGGCCACTTTATTAGGTACACCTGTCCAACTACTTGTTAACACAAATTTCTAATCAGCCAATCACATGGCAGCAACTCAATGCATTTAATCATGTAGACATGGTCAAGATGATCTGCTACAGTTCAAACCGAGCATCAGAATGGGGAAGAAAGGTGATTTAAGTGACTATGAATATGACCAGACGGGCTGGTCTGAGTATTTCAGAAACTGCTGATCTACTGAGATTTTGACGCACAACCATCTCTAGGGTTTACAGAACAGGAAACTGAGGCTCACCAAACAATAGAAGATAGAATAGAAGGAAAAACGTTGTCTGGTCTGATGAGTCTCGATTTCGGCTGCGACATTTGGATGGTAGGGTCAGAATTTGGCGTCAACACCATGAAAGCATGGATCCATCCTACCTTATATCAATGGTTCAGGCTGGTGGTGGTGGTGTAATGGCGTGGGGCATATTTTCTTGGCACACTTTGGCCCAATTAGTACCAATTGAGCATCGTGCCAACGCCACAGCCTACATGAGTATTGTTGCTGACCATGTCCATCCCTTTATGACCACAGTGTACCCATCTTCTGATGGCTACTTCCAGCAGGATAACTCACCATGTCATAAAGCACGAATCATCTCAGACTGGTTTCTTGAACATGACAATGAGTTCACTGTACTCAAATGGCCTCCACAGTCACCAGAACTCAATCCAATAGAGCACCTTTGGGATGTGGTGAAATGGGAGATTCGCATCATGGATGTGCAGCCGACAAATCTATCATGTCAATATGGACCAAAATCTCGGAGGAATATTTCCAGTACCTTGTTGAATCTATGCCACGAAGAATTAATGCAGTTCTGAAGGCAAAAGGGGGTCCAACCCAGTACTAGTAAAGTGTACCTAATAAAGTGGCCGGTGAGTGTATTTCCCAACTGATGTTTAACAGAGCAAGAAATTTGTCACAGTATTTCTGATAATATTTTTTCTTCTGGAGAAAGTATGATTTGTTTTATTTCGGCTGGAATAAAAGCAGTTTTTATTTTTTTAAAGAACATTTTAAGGTCAATATTATTAGCCCCCTTAAGCAATATTTTTTAGCGATTGTCTACAGAAGAAACCATTGTTATACAATGACTTGCCTAATTACCCCTATTAACCTAGTTAAGCCTTTAAATGTCACTTTGAGCTGAATACTAGTATCTTGGAAAATATCTAGTTAAAAATTTGTACTGTCATCATGGCAAAGATAAAAGAAATCAGTTATTAGAAATTAGGTATTACAACTATTATGTTTAGAAATGTGTTGGGAATTTTTTTTTTCTCTGTTAAACAGAAATTGTAGAAAAAAATAATTTAGGAGGGCTAATAATTCTAACTTTAACTGTATATATATATATGTGTGTGTATGTATATGTATAATACAGAAGCGTGGGAGTCGCTGACTTTGGCAATGCGTTCACAGTTTAGGTGTTTCTCATAAGCGTTTAAGAGTTGCTGAATAAAACTCTGCATTCGGCTGTTTTTAATGAAAGCTCTCTTGGCCCACTTCTTTCCCCCTTCAGCATCTTCAGCTTAAGCTCAAGGATCAGACTGACATGAATAAATAAAGAAGCCTCGGGACACAAGAGTCTTTTCCCACCCGAAAAAATCCCTTCAGCTCCAACATCAGCACAGACCCAGCGAAATCTCAAACGCTCCAGACATCTCGGGCCTGCGGAGGAGCGCATGCTCTGCCCGAAATGAGTTTCTGAGAAAGTCACCCCTGAATTATGTCGTATTTAAATACTGTACATTTACACCCACTGCTCTGAAGAGATGTTTCAGAGATGCCGTTTTAATCGCCTGCATATATAGTTAATATTAGGTTAACGGCGGTAAACGAAAGGTTACATAAACAAACCACCTCTTCCTTTGCTAATGTTATGTGGAGGGATACAAGACAGAAATATTCTCTTTATAAAAAAAAAAAAAAGAGTCAAGCTTTTGGAGGCATCCCGGTTTGTGTGAGTTTGCACTACACTAAAAATACCACTGGAACCTCCTCTTCTTTAGTGTGTGGGATTGTGGGTAATATTATTCCAGGCTATGCACACATTCGAGAATCTGGAAAATCCATTCAGGCAAGTTAAGCATAGCACAGCAATAGAATATAGATAAGCATATATACAGTTAAGCATGCACTATTCATCATTTGATTCTACAGTGTAGGGATGCAGGTTCATTGGTTACTATTTACAAACAGTTCTCAAAAATGTCATTTTTAGAGTTTTATGTTATGCTTTTTCTGGTTTGTATTGATAATATAAGTCTCTAATGCCACACTAAATCAGTGTTTCCCAACCATGTTCCTGAAGGCACACCAACTGTACACATTCAGAACATTAGAAGAGACTCCAAAACCTGTACTGCGTCCTAAATCACCTACTACTCAGTAGGTACTGCATTTGAATTTAAACATACTACTCGGCCATTAGTAAAGTACATTCTATACAGTATGAATGTCAGTAGTATGAATGGAACTTGGACGTACTACATCCGCCATTTTGTCATCATCACGTGACCTACCCGCGTCAATTGCGTCTCTTCGCTCCCATTCATGAATTCTCTCGTGGTGCATCATGGGATAATGTAGCGTCCATCCGATGCGCACTTCAGAATCTCGGCGGAAGTAGTAGGCCATCCGGGTACTTCTCACATACTGTTTTTAAAATTCTATGAATTCGTACATACTGTACAACTGTACTCTGCTCGCATACAGTTTTAATGTACTATATAGTATGGAAGTATGCGATTTTGGACGCAGCCCTGAAGTTAATGGAAAGTTTGGAAAGTCCAAAATATGTACTGTTGGTGTGCTTCCAGGAACAGGGTTGGGAAACACTGGACTAAATTAATCAATTCTTGTTCCATTCCTTTATTTTTTTTATTACAAATTAAAAACAAAAACTTTTTATCATTTTAATGCATCCTTGCTGAACTAAGACATAAAAAAACACACAGAGGAGGAAATTAGTATTGAACTCATCACCGTTTTTCTCAGAAAACATATTTCTAAAGGTGCTGTTGATTTGAAATTTTCCCTGGATGTTGGTAACAACCAAAGAAACCCATATATGCAAAGAAAACAAAACTAATTAGTTTATAAATTAAGTTATGCGTAGTAAAATAAAATGACACAGGGAAAAAGTATTGAACACATGAAGAAAGGGAGGTGTAGAAAGGCATGGAAAGCCCAGACAGCAGCTGAAATCTTATAGTTATTCAGCAACCCTCTGCCTTTTCTCACTGTAAATGAATATTAGCTGCTTCATTCCAACATTTACATTAGCAGGATGATGACGATGAAACCAGGGTGGACATTTCAGCAAGACAATGAGCCAAAACACAACAAAGGGAACTCTCAAATACTTTCAGAGAAAGAAAACCAAGCTGTAGAATGGCCCAGCCAATGACCTGACTTGAATCCAATAGAAAATACTGTTTTCTCAATTAATATTCAGTTTCTCTAGGAACTGCATCACAATACAAAAAAACAAAACAAACTGTGGCAGCTTCCGGTTCATCCGGACTTTAAGAATGACTCCCATTGGTAACAAATCGTTCTAAATAAAATGCACTAAAATCAGTGTATTTCTCAATCCGCACGCACAACGTCCTCCAGAAACGCAGCTTCACAGGACAGAAGTGAAAAGACGCAGAGATTGGAGGAGCTCAGCTGAGACAGATGGAGAGCTGGCCTGCAGGAACATCGCTCTCTGTGGGAGTCCAGCCGCTTTTACAGACTCGCTTTTGGCTTCGGGAGACAGAATGATTCCTCAGGCGTCCCATGATCCTCCATCAGCCGGCCCACACACACTGCTTTTTTTTGTCCCCCAGCATTCCTTCATTTGGACAGTCAATAATGCAGAAGACGCTTTACAGAGCAAACACTTGCAGCTCTTAGGTCCGATTGGTGGAGATTGGTTTTGAAGTTATTGCGTAATTGGATCTGGATTGTAATCAGGTTGCCGTCGGATCCTACATTCACTAATGCATTAGTGCCCACAAAGAGCAGGAAGCGGCACAGAGAACACATTCAGCCCGAGGAAAACCCGGCACACCAGCGACTGCCAGACATTCAGAGGTGGGAACAAGTGCTGGAACGGAGACAGAGATCAGAGAAGGACAAGCTGGAGGGCACAGCTGCATATCGGAAAGACTGAGAGAGAGAGAAAATCAGAGGAAGAGAAGGGGGCTGAAATGCCCACTGAACATTGTGCTAAATATTCCCTGCTGAATTCCACATGCTCAGTCTATACATTTTTAACGGAAAGGCGTTTTTTTTTCAACAGATTTCTAAACATAATAGTTTTAATCACTCATTTCTAATAACTGATTTCTTTTATCTTTGCCATGATGACAGTACATAATATTTTACTAGATATTTTTCAAGATACTAGTATTCAGCTTTAAGTCCAATTTAAAGGCTTAACTAGGTTAATTATGGTTACTAGGTAAGTCATTCTATAACGATGGTTTGTTCTGAAGACAATCAAAAATAAATATTGTTTAACGGGGCTAATAATATTGACCTTAAAATGGTTTTAAAATAATTAAAAACTGCTTTTATTCCAGCCGAAATAAAACAAATGAGACTTTCTCCAGAAGAAAAAATATTATAGGAAATACTGTGAAAAATTCCTTGCTCTGTTAAACATCATTTCGGAAATATTTGAAAAAGGGGAAAAAATCACATGCAGGAGGGCTAATCATTTTGACTTCAACTGAATTTTATTTGTTTCTTTAAGTAAAATATGTCCCGATGAGTTTCTGAGAGGTTTACTGAGGCTCTCATTTGATCCAGAAGTTGAGTGTGGATGAGTTCATCTCAGGTCTGTATTCATTCTTCTATCTCGGGCATTAAAGCTCAACTGTCGTCTCCTGGTCGAAGCAGTAAAGTTCATACCCCAATGCCTTTGCTCACGGCACTTGCAGGAATGTAAAAGCCCTGATAGAAATCATAATTCACGCTTTTGCCCCATTACTGCCGGCCTTTTCAGGGCCACTGAAGAGCTTAGTGGCTCTTTTCTCCTGCGGCACAGAAGCTACACTCACCGTCTCTTTCTGCAGCACCGGCGGCTCAATCTCGCACTTTCTTCCTCATTCCCATTGTCCAGCTCAAACCAAGCATGACTGATAGAAAGATCATCCAGTCCCGGTGTAGAAATGCCAGCGGCTTTTGTTGGAGGTTAAGAGTTCATTCGTGTTCCAATCAACCCTCCTACAAATTACTCTTTAAATGAAACCTAATTTGCATTTTCTGAAGTAAATACCATCGGTTGGTAAGGTAGAATCAATTAAAGTAATTTACTCAGCCTCATGTTGCATTAATCTGGTCAAACTTCATTGTAAAATGCTTGAAGAACATAATCGTCACGCTATTCCTACACTTAAAAGAATATTTTTGCTGCTTGTTCAAACTACTTGTTTAAAATGAGTTGAATCATCATAATTCTTGAGGGTTTTTTAATTGTTTTATGTTCAATCAACTTAATATTGTAAAAACCATTAAGTTAACTTAATCTATTTGCATTGGGACAACATGAAGGGATTGTGTGGAACCCAGCATTGTTTATATAATAAATTAAATATGGCAGATTTGGTCAGGTTTGTCAACTGATGGTGATTGAAAAGATTGCCCTCCAAAAAAATCTGTAAAGCACTTTGAGCGTTCAGAAAAATGCTGTATACACGTAATGAATTATTATTTGTTATTATTTATTAAGCAGATGCACCTTAAGAGTTAAAGAAGCATACCAAGTTTCAGAACACTATATCAATCCGTTTCTAAAGTATAGCATTCTAGGCCAAAATTCAAAATAGTCGATATCGGATATCATTCGACTAGGTGTGCTGATTTATATCTAAAAAGACCAACTATTTCACATTTTTGGATTGTTTAAAAGGTAAAAAGAAAAATAGGCCATTATAATTTGTGAGATCCTGGCTTCCTATCCTGGACGAGCCCCCCCAAAATTTTACATACTATACTAAACAATACAGGTACATAGGCACGCGAACTGGAACGCAGGTTAATAAAACTTAATTTCATTATCTGGATTTCCTATGTTTATAATATGACATCCCCTGGAAATCCTATGTTATTTCTCCAACGTTCATGATTTCTTCTAGACTAAAGGAGGTAGTGCTGTACCGCCAACCTGATTTCACCAAGTAGGACATGTTCCTGGATTAACATCTATGTTAATCCTGGAACAACATTCCAATCAGCCAATAAGAATTAAGAGATACATTTACAGTTTATGTTAAGTTTAGACTTACGGTTAAGTTTATGCACTTCTACATGATTGTTATCCAACTATTATTCCCCTGTGATTTTGGGAATAATTTACAGTTATGGCTGGGTTTAGTGGTAGGGAATAGGTATGGATTACATTTTCGAACAAAGATGATGTTCCAGGATCAACATAGATGTTAATCCAGGATCGCATCGTATTTGGCAAAATCATGACGTGCGTATTGTACAGTTGGGGGCTCGTCCGGGATACGAACCTAGGGCCTCTCGAATTAAAATGGCTTATTATTCTTTCAAACGTATAAATGGTTTGAGCAAAAATGCATAAATAAATGATCTGTCTCCTTTAGATTCATATCATTGAATCTAATCAAAACAACATCCAGCCAATCAGAGTCAGGCGTTATTAAAAAAACAAAACAGTGTATTGCAGAAATTAAAGTGCAATTGTAATTGAAAGCAACACTGATATTGTTTTTCGCCCCAGCCGAAAAACAGAATAAAAAACTCCACTGTAATCAAATCAGTGTCTTAATGTTACAAATATGCAAATAAGAACATTAAACCAAGGTTTAGAAACGCAACAGCATTTTATGAATAACCAGAATGTATTATTAACAACAGGTAAATTATGAGCAGTGTGAAACAAGGAGCAAGAAAACCCATGATTCCTTTTACCTGACCCAGGGTGAACAATTCCATGTGTGAAAAGCCCTAATGAAAAATGCCTGTAATCACACAGAGAGGCTGTGGTGTGGGTGGCAGTGGAAATCATCACTTGAAAGAGTAGATTTGATTAGAACGTGTCACTTTGCCTTTTTTTTTTTTTCTTCTTTTTTTTTTAAACCTTTAGGGGTGATATTAGCCGTGGACTAAAGCTGCTGTCCAGAGCCATTGGTTTCTAATGAAATATATTGACCTACATTACACAGATCTGTGTGCGCTTTTTCGAATGAGCGCAATATTTCACAAAAGTCCACTGATAAAGAAACATATTACTAGTGGCCGTAATTGAGCCCAATTTCATTTATTCCGGGCTCTGTGTGGGTAACTTATCTCTATTATGACAAAGCTGTCTGCTGTGATTACTACCTAACTCGCCGGACTTTATCTCATGCTCCACATACTAATAGAATTATCCATCATTTCATTCACAAGCGGTCAAGGCAAATAAATCTACAGTATGTTGCATGTACAGTCCAAAATGTTCAAATAATGTAATCCGATTTACAGTTTGTGCACGTTGTAGTGCTCGAGTGATACAGAAGATTTTAGATTGCTACAGAATTTAATTAAATCGGTTTGCACGAGGAATTTGACTTTGAAAGCACATTGTAATCTACAGAGCCAACCACTGGACACACTGTATAAAATGCTGGGTTCCACACAATCGATTTGTGTTGGGACAACATGAAGGAATTAAGTTAATGTATTAGTTTTTACTCATTTAAGTGGATTGAACATAACAAAATTAAGTTGTCTCCCCAAAAAACTCTTGAATTGTGTTGTTTCAGCTCATTTTAAATAAGTAGCTTGAACAAACAGAAAACCTAATATTTTTACCTATTATAACTGTTGGCTTTTTCTTCTTCCTCTTTTCGTCTTCTCCTCCTCTGAATTTAAACAGAGGACAAAATCTTTCCTCTGATTCATTAGTTCAAGATGATTTGATTGCAGTGCTATGTCCAGAATATTTTCCCACCATTACACATACAATTTATAACTCCTAAGAAAATGAAACTAGTTTTATCTTCAAGCCATGGCAACAAAAGTTACAAAACACAATTTGATAAGTCTAACCATTCTCAAATAATGCCCTAATTTACAAAGTGAAATAATTTGACAAAGTGGACATGAGTCTATATCTCTGTAATGCTGTGTTCACACTAGACACGGCACGCGCGAATAAATCGTGCTATTCACGCGTAAATAGATGCGTGAACACTTTGAGTTTATTCGCTTCATTCGCGCGTCAAATTCACTTCACAATAGACGTGGATTTGCGTCACGGGCAGGGCTTTTGTCTGCCTGGTGACTCTAGCTTTGTTGCTAAATGGCTAACATGGATTTTATTGAGAGAATAGCTGTGTTTATGTACTTTAGGAATGCTGAAAAACAGCGTAGAATCGTTCGGTGCCGTGTCTGAGTTCACTAGATCCTTTTAGAGGTGCACCCTGCTCTGTGAGTTCATCAACTTCTCCAGAAACTATACCTGGATGATGGAGGCTTTCAGCGGTGCCTCAGACTCAGCCTAGCCCAGTTTGATGAGCTGTTGTCCGGTGTCGGCAAGAGGATTTCCCCTCGAGACACCAACAACAAGGCACTACATCATAATCACTCCCCTACATGAGCAAGCTCATGATTGGTTACCGCGGCGCGAATGTCCGCCGAAGTTCAGGTTTTCCAACTTGAGCGAAAACGCTCAACTCTTCATTCACGCGAAACGCACCGCAGGATGTCTATTCGCGTCTTTGCATTGACTTAACATGTAAATCACTCACGCTTGATGCTTTATTCGCGTCTGGTGTGAACACAGCATAAGACTTTGATGTAACCTACCCCTCATTGGGAGATGAGAAACAATGTACGATTGTACAAATGAATACAAATTAGCCACTAAATCAAAAAGTTATGAATTGCTGTGAGATAACCATTGCTTTATGTTTATGCACTGAACTGCTTGTTTATGCACTGAACTGTCAAACTGTGTGCGTTAATATTGATTTAATTGACTTTTGGTTCTTATGACTTTCCATACGCTGCACCCCACTTGTGTGACACTTGTAATCTTGTAATCACTTGACACATTATTTTTCCCTGGGGTTAATATTTGGGTTTAGAATGACAATGTGGTTTACGTTCGCATGAACTGGAAGACTTTTATTTCAGTATGTTTCCTACTGAAACTAAATAATTAGTGGGCGGGGCTTTCTTTTGCGCATTATTCCCTCATAGCAAATTAACAGTAAGAGGGAAGTGGTTACGAATATTGTGGCTGAACCAACAGAGAAGAACCTATCACTCCAAACGCGGAAACAAATTGTCAGACTTCGATTAAACATTACCTAAACAAACATTTTTTTTCATTGCATTAACTTTCTCAGATTAATTATTCACCTAAAGAACAGCAAAATAAACACTGCAATTTTTATTTCGCACCGAATTTAAGCTCTGCGTGAAGTGTTCAGCTGTGGAACAATCTCTACTAATGTTTATGGCAAGCGCTTGCAAAGAGGCGTTTGTTTGTTCGAGGAACATCAGAGGGTGTTTAGATGAAGCGTCAACATGAATGCAGTCTTTGACACACACAAACGCAGCTGATCTCCTTTAAGAGTCAGCTGTTGTTTCAGCAAGAGCTCCGGCACACAGCAGCAGCATTCAGACTGACCAGTCACCCGTCTGTGCTACAAAAACCGACTGATTAAGACATATTACATAAATCAAATGAATAAATGTGTTCATTAACCATCCACCTGACGCGGCGACTGCACACTTACAAAAGCTTTGGTTTCATAAGTACATTTGCCATTCATTTCCTTTAGCTTTTCAAAATATTAATCAAAGTATTCAGGGCCTTGACCCAAACCTGCCAACTCACAGATGAACCACATTACGTCTTATTTGAAGCAGACGACTGTAAATACCTATAGAAAGTCTATACTTAACTGCTTTTATTTTACAACCCCTAATCAGATATAGTTGGAACAGTATGGAAAATGCAAATAAAAAAAGAAAGAAGTGATTTCTAAATTTACTTTGACTTGTATTTCATTGCAGACAATACAACAAACAATTATTGAATGTGTTCCTCATGATTTTTATTTTTAAAAATAAACACGTATTCCAATTGTGGTTCTTGCAACACATAAAAAAAAAAAGCTGGGACACTTAAAAGACATTTAGGGACTGAAGACACCAAGTGATGAAGTGTTTCAGGTGTAATTGTGTCCCATTCTTCCTGCAAACAAGTCTTAAGGTGGGCAACAGTATGGGGGTGTTTGTTGTCACATTTTGAAGCCATTCTCTATTGGAGACAGGTCGGGACTGCAGGCAGGCCAGTCAAGTACCTGTATCCTCTTTCTCGGCAGCCATGACTTTGTAATGTGTGCAGAATGTGGTTTTGCATTGTCTTGTTGAAATATGCATGGGTGTCCCTGGAAAAGAAGGCAGCATATTGTGCTCCAAAATCTCGATGTACTTTTCAGCATTAATGGTGCCATCACAGAAGTGCAGGTTATCTTTGCCAAGGGCACTGACACAACCCAACACCATGACAGTGGATTTTGGACTTCTGGACAGTCTGGATGATCCTTTTCTTCTTTGGTCCAGAGCACACAGTGTCCATTTCTCCCAAAATATACCTGAAATACTGATTCATCTGACCACAGAGAAGTTGATGGCCCTTCTGAACACTGTTAACATAGGTTGTACATAAAAAATCACATATACTTAATGTAAAAAATTTTTTTTTTTTAATCACAGAAATAACAGCAGCCTTGTTATTTATATACAGGTCGCTGTTTCATCCTACTCATCCTTAAAATATCTATAAATGAACAATATTCCATATTTTGTGATTCATTCATTCATTTTCTTTCGGTTTAGTCCCTTTATTCATCAGGGGTCGCCACAGCAGAATCAACTGCCAATTTATCCCGCTTATGTTTTACACAGCGGATGCCCTTCCAGCTGCAACCCAGTACTGAGAAACATCCATACACACTCATTCACACACATACACTACAGCCAATTTAGCATATTCAATTCACCTATAGCGCATGTCTTTGGACTGTGGAGGAAACCCACACCAACACGGGGAGAACATGCAGACTCCACACAGAAATGCCAACTGACCCAGCCAGGACTCGAACTAGCAACCTTCTTGCTGTGAGGCGACAGTGCTAACCACTGAGCCACCGTGTCGCCCTTTGTGATTCATCTTTATCTAATTATCCTTTTGATTTGCATTATGGGATCTTGATCTTTCATCCAACAACTTTGGATGTTAAAAAGTTTGCAAAAAGTGACTTTTAATGATATTTTTTAATAGTTTGAGATGATGTATTACCCAGGTTAGTGTTAATTACAGTAGATAAACCAGATAATACACCGCCAGTACTTTTTCTGCTATTTTACAGACTTAATTCTCTATATATTATATGGATGGATCGATGAATGAAAAGGCCGAGTTAAATTCTTCAATATTTAGCATTTTCAGACTACAGCATTACTCACCTTACTCAACATATGATATTGTAAAAGGCGGCACGGTGGCTCAGTGGTTAGCACTGTCACCTCACAGCAAGTAGGTCGCTGGTTTGAGTCCCGGCTGGGTCAGTTGGCATTTCTGTGTGGAGTTTGCATGTTCTCCCCGTGTTGGCGTGGGTTTCCTCCGGGTGCTCCGATTTCCTCCACAGTCCAAAGACATGCGCTATAGGTGAATTGAATAAGCTAAATTGCCCGTAGCGTATGAGTGTGCATGGGTGTTTCCCAGTACTGGGTTGAGGCTAGAAGGGCATCTGCTACGTTAAACATATGCCGAAATAGTTGCCGGTTCATTCCGCTGTGGCAACCCCTGATAAATAAGGGACTTTGTTGAAGGAAAATTAATGAATGAACATAAAACAATTAAGTTGACCCCCCCAAAAAAACTAAATTGTTTCAGCTCATTTTAAATAAGTAGCTTGAACAAATAGCAAACATCTTTCTTTTTTTTTTTGAGTGTAAGCACTGTCCGAGTTAACAGAGTTGCTTTCCTTCTGACCTGATCGTATTGCATGGATCCCCGCCATTCACCCCATCTGCAGATCTTCTCTTATTGTCTAACAGCCTTGTGGAAACACATGAAGAGCACAGTACGGCTGTCTTCACATCCATCACAGCTCTCCAGGAACTTTCCGAATTGGATTTCTGCTTCAGAAAGCCTCCGTTATAGAGCAAGAAACACAAGACCTCGGGTTATCACGTGACGGGAAAGATTGAACAGAGATTAAAGGAGGAGAAGCAGAAGTTGCCCGGTCAGATTTTCAGTGTGTGTGTGTGTGTGTGAGTTTGTCTGAGTCAGCAGGACTAGTGTTTTTATTCAGGTACATGCTGAGAAACATCTGCAGTCTGCCTCGCTTTTTGCTTATCCTCTTTCTTTCTCTCTCTCTCTCTCTCTCTCTCTCTCTCTCTCTCTCTCTCTCTCTATCTCTCCTGAGGTCAGAGGGAGAAGGTGAGCATATGCTTGTCTATGTTTAGAGCGAGGAGAAGAGGAGAGAGAGGAGAAAGGGAGGAGAGGGCAATGGAGATCTCCCTCCAGCTGATCTGCATGGAGTCTCTGTCACTCAGATCTCCCTGCATGCAGCAGGACACAAGCGGAGCACAGGTGACTCTGCGGTAATAATAGCTCTGCCTCAGGACAGAGAGAGAGAGACAGAAAGAGAGGAAAACTGGACAGAGAGAAAGAGAGAGAGAGAGAGAGAAAGAGGGAGGTTTGTGTGGAGGGAAAACAATGGAGAGTTCATGAGTCTCTCTCTCTCTCTCTCTCTCTCTCTCTTTTTTTAGTCATCCCAGAAGGGTTTACACACATTCATCCATCTTGCCAACCTTCATCTATTCATCCATGCCTGCTATCATTGATCTATTTGTTCATTCACCCATCCATTGTTCTTCTATCATCCGGTCCATCCATGTCTATCCATCCTTCCTCTCATTTATCTAGCTAACGTCCATCTATTCATTTTCTTTTCCTTTATCTATCTTTCCATCATCAAAATCTGTCCATTCATTCATCCAATAATTCATATTTCTGTCTATCCATTCAACTCTTTATCCATATTTTGTCCATCCATCCATCCATTCATTCATTCATCCATCCATCCATCCATCCAAAGATCCATCTGTTCATCCATATTTCTGTCCATCTTCCTGTTTGTCCTTTCTTTCTTACATTCTTACATCCATTCCTACATCCATCAGTTTAATGCATCCATCTGTTCATTTTCTTTTCAAAATCTGTCCATTCATCCAACAATTCATATTTCTGTCTATCCATCCAACTCTTCATCCATATTTTGTTCATCCATCCATTCCTCCAAGTTTTTACCTGTCCATCTATCCATCCTCTCATTCAAATTTTGTCCATCCTCCCATATATCTGTCCATCTCTCTTTTCATCTATCCGTTCATCCATCCATTTTTCCATACATAAACCCACCCACCCAAAGGTCCATCTGTTCATCCATATCTGTCCATTTTTGTCTTTTCATCCATCCATCCATCCATCCATCCATCCATCCATCCATCCATCCAT
>CAIGQV010017386.1:38641475-38651921 GCA_903798115.1 Danio jaintianensis
ACACACACACACACACACACACACACACACACACACACACACACACAAAAAGTCTGAATTGAATTACACAGAGAAAGATGCAAGATCACCTGAGAGGCCGAGATGCAAATGAATCTGTGGAAACTCGTGGCGTGAGTCATCAAGGTCATTGCAGAACGTCTAACTGAATTTATTTAAGTGGGTCTTCTTCGTTTATTGTAGAAGTGTCTGCACATGAATGGTGGAGATTCTCGTCAAATAGCTGTGAGAAATGTACAACTATTCATGTTAAAAGTTGCTTGGGCTTCATTTTGAGACACGCATCTCTACCTCGGGTACTCCAGACACCGCCAACCTGATTTCACCAAGTAGGACACGTTCCTGGATTAACATCTATGTTGATCCTGGAACAACATTCCAATCAGCCAATCAGAATTAAGGGATACGTTTACGGTTTATGTTAAGTTTAGGCTTACGGTTAGGGTTATGTACTTCTACATGATTGTTATCCATCTATTACTCCACTTTAATATTGGGAATAATTTACAGTTATGGCTGGGTTTAGGGGTAGGGAATAGCTATGGATTACATTTTCGAACATAAATGATGTTCCAGGATCAACATAGATGTTAATCCAGGATCGCATACTTGGCAAAATCATGGCGTGCACTCAGACACATCTTTTACATTCATATGCATGTGAGCGCAGGAGACAAGCATGTATTTGCATAACAAACCGAGTAATAGAGAAACCAAATTCTGTACTTTTATGACCAAATGACTGTTTTACCAACTAACCAATCACTAACCACTTGCTTTATATCATTACCAATAATTAAACTCTTATGGCTAACCCATGATTGACTGGGTAATGAAGGAAGAGTGGTTAATAGTGAAACTCAATAGCTGAGCATGGGTTCACAATCCTTTTCCTAATTTACTCATCACTAATTATGAACTTTATCATGTTATTTCTTGACTAAAGAGCAGGTCACGTGGTAGTACTGACTTTATGTGTTGGAGCATCCTACAATGGGTTTAAATGCATCTACGGTCATAAAACATTGTAATCTTATCAGAATATACACTGAAAAAAATATTCATTGGATTTACTCAATTTTTTCTGGTTGAGAAGATTTTATATGGGCTGAATTTAAACAAATAACTTGTAAGTAATGTTCAACGCCATTTGTTTGTTTAAATACAGCCCATTTAAATTGTTTGCAACCACTTACTTTAAAAATATTTAGTAAATCCGATGACATTTTTTTCAGTGTGGACTTAATGTTAGAATCATTTTGCAATTATTTTAATATAAATAAAATTGTAAGGTCTGTAAACCACTCCCTTCTATAAGCCAGCTCTGTTCTGATTGGTCGGCTAGCCGCAAGTCTGGTTTGATTGTTTTTTTGCCATATTTATTTCCTGTCAGAAACGAAACAGACAGGCATGGATTATGCAAATTAGTTTCTTTAATCATGTTGACATCGATCGGTAACATTCAAAAATTTCAACGACTCATTAGGACGATTCAAAGATGACTTTCTTTTGAGAAACAATATCTTTATTTACTACAAACTTTTTTGATTAACTTTGCAGACTGTTTACATTGAAGGACTGCTACACTGTAAAAAAAAAAATGCTGGCTTCCGCACAATTCCTTCATGTTATCCCAACACAAATCGATTAAGTTCACTTAATTGTTTTTACAAATTCAAGTGGATTGTACATAAGTTGACACAGTTGTCCCCCAAAAAACCCAGATGACCTGCTCTTTAACTAGCAATTACTGTGCCTCATTACCTACCCATTACTCTCCCGTCACTAGCCAATCAATTTACCCCATTACAATTATAAAAACAGCTTGCTCTGTAAGATCACTAACCATCTGCCTCATCACTAACCTATCACTTGGGCTGCGTTCCAGTCCACACGAGCACAGGTATTTTTTAAAACCGCACTTGTTTCTACACAGTTTAGCTCTTTGAAAACGCAGTGTCCGGTGACTGAACCTTTCTGAAAACAAGTTGAAGATTTTCCAAAACTCCTGGTACAGTGTGGTCGTGTGAACACTGTAACAGAGTTTTCGCTTCATGACGTCAGCGTGCGTGCTGTTTTCTCCTTTATGATTGGCCAACACTGCTGGGTTCACACCAAACGCGGAGGACCCAAATGAGGCAAATTCCAAACGCTCACGACAAATGCATCGCATATTTCGTGTCGTTTGCCCGCGGGACGGTAACTCGCCTCTGTTCTCACATTTGCATTGAATTGTATGCAATATAGTCCTGCAAATACTTAATTCCCCGTTTGGTCATTATTGCCACCTGTTGGTTCGGAGTGCCCTTAACATGCATGACAGTGTATTTTTGCGTTTTCATGTGGACGGAGAGGAAAACCCTATTTATAAAAAATACCCGTGTATGTGTGGGCATGGCCTTAGACATGCATTCGCAAACTTCCCTTCACTTGATCCCTCAGGGGAATCCCCAATGCCATTTTGAAGTGATGTATACTTCATTAAGTGAACTAGGAAAGCTTTCATGGATATACCCTCGATCCCTCAATTTTGACTGAGGGAGCTTGTCGACTTCATATGTCCACTGCAGCACCTACTGTATATATCCCAGAATGCAATGTGAAAGTGACGTCAGTGTAATTCCCGAGTGCCCAAGGGTTTTGGGCATTCCACTTAAACCCATTCAGATGGTCCACCAATAGTGGACATATAAGTAGCGTAATCAATGACATACATACAGAGGGAAGTTAGCATAAAACAGCAGCCTTGGATTCATCACTAATCCTACGCTACTTCATCACTCTGTCCCATTTCTCATTATATGATAATGGGTTAATGATGAGAGCAATTAATACTGTATGAAATAAAGTAAAAATTTCCATTCAATCTCTTCTATAATTTGTTGCTTGAATCCATTGTCAACCCTACACTAATCCCTCACTCTACCTTATTGGGGTTGCCATTGCTAACTAGGTTAATGATAGGATAATAACGTTAATGTTGAAGTACAGTAATCTTTTATGAGATTAATAATAATCCCTTCTGTATCTCATCACTAACTTTACATTAATCAATCACTCTACTGCACTGATAAGTGGGTTAATGATTAGATAATGGGTTAATGCTGAAGAATACTAATCTTTTATGAGGTTGCATGTAAATCGCTTCTCAATCTCACCGCTAACCAACTACTTGATTTATAACTTAACTCCACCCCAATCCATCACTCCACCCCATTGGTAACTGGGTTAATGATAGGATAATGGGCGCAGGTAATCTGTTATGAAATATCGTAGTCTCTTCACTAAGCCATTGCTAACACTTTACATTACATACAGTACATAGCATTTAGCAGACGCTTTTATACACACACCATGAATTCACAAGCTGCCCATGCAGTTGGGCATTCGGTGCCTTGTTTGAGGGATATTGAGGTTGAGGCTACTTATTCACTCCCCCCAGCTACAATCCTTTGAATCACAAGTCCAACTCTCTAACGATTATGCAGCTGTTCCTATGATAGGATAATGGGTTAATCAATCCAATTAATCTGTTACGAAATATAGCAGTGATATCCAATAGAATTGTTCAATAATAAAACACTTGAATTCATCACTAACCCTACACTAATCCATCACTCAACCCCATTATTAAGTGGGTCAATGATAGGAAATTTGGTTGATGCTGACACACACAAAACATTTTTTGGGATGTTTCAACCCAACTTGGGGTCAAATAGACAAACCCAAATATTGGTTTAAAAATCTAAGCAAAAATTTTAACCCAACGATTGGGTTTCTCCATATTTTACCCAAAGTTGGGTTGAAACATCCCAGCATTTTTCGGAGTGAAGGTACAGTAATCTGTTTTAAGACTGGTAAGTATTCCCTGCTTCATCTTATCATCTCTAACCAACCACTAACGTCATCACCAACCCTACACTAATCCATTGCACTATCCCAATGATAATTGGGTGAATGATTGGATAATGGGTTAATGAGGAGGTAAAGTAATCTGTTATAAGAATGAACAAGAGTTTCTAACTACTATCAGTACTAATCCTTCCCAATTTTATCATCCTACCCAATGATAAGATGATGATGATGATGATGTGTTAAAGAGGATGTATAATAATTTTGGAACCGGAGTTCCTAACCCGTTCCTAATTTCTCCACTAACTATCTCTAAACCATTAATCCACCACAGTAATTTTGTATGCAATAGAGCAGGGATCTTCAACCAGTCTAACGTGTGACTATAATTCATCCTTAACCCTACGCTATTCCATCACTTAATGCCTTTCCAAATTTGGTTGGTGAAAAGGTAATGGATTAATGATGAGTTTTAGGAGATTAAGCATGGGTTTCCAATCTCCCCAACAGCCCATCACCTGATTGTATCACTAATCCTACACTAATCCATCACTCTGCCTCATTGCTAATTGGGTTAATGATAGGATAATGGGTTAACGAGGAGGTAAAGTAATCCATTATGAGACTAAGCAAGGGTTTGCACTTAATCACCTCACCGACCCAAAACTTCAGTTCATCACTAACCCTACACTAAGCTCCATTACTAACTGGGTTTATATATTGATAATGAGTTAAAGATGAGGTAAAGCAAATAGGGGTTTCCAACTAAGCATATTACTAACCATTACTAGTCCATCACATTACCCATTTGGGAACTGGGTCAGGATAATTGGTTAAAGCTTGGGTAAAGTAATCTGTTATGAGATTAGGAGTTTACAACCACTTGCATAACTAACCCTACGCTAGGGTGTCATTTACACTAGTGTGTTTACATTTTGTTAGGTAACGCCTGGCTTCTACCCTACTCCGCCATCTTGCGAAATGGAGTGTTTTGAAAATGCTAAAGATTTCAATGTAGATGGATTAATACACGTGCTTTTAAAAATGAAGGCATGGCTATCCACAATAACTTTCTGACTGGTCTTTTGGACAATTGTGTATCATTCCCTGATTCGTCAAGCCACTCTCATATGACCATTACATAACCTGTAGACTGCAAGTACGGTTGAATGGTTGAATGGTTACATGATATGTATTTTAGGTTGTATAGTGTGGACAGAGATGGTTTTTCTGAAACGCAATGACAACGCCAGTCTGGACGAGGAGGGTTTTTATTCTAAAATACCATTTTTCAAATGAAAATGGCACATAATTCATTCTTCTACCCCAATTATTCACTGGGTTAATGATAGAATGTTGAGTTAATGATGAGGTAAAGTAATCGGTAATGAGCGAAAGGTTTCCATTTAATCTTATCACTTACTCATCACTCATTCATCACTCTGACAACTGACTTAATGATATGATAATGGGTTAATAAGAGATGAGTGTGGATTTACATCCTTAACCCATCACTCAATTTTACTTCATCCAAAACTAACCAATTATCCTTCCCTCTACCACTTTATTCAGAAAAGTATACCATCTCTCCTAAACTCCCGTTCAAACCAAGCACGATAACTGTAAAGATAAAAACAAACATAGAGTTCTGAAAATCATTCCGAATGTAAATCAACAGCAGAGTTCAGACCACAGCTATAATGATAAATATGTAGAGAATCGATATTGTTGGGATCACTTTTAGAATTGTTTTCACAGCTAATAAATGATAAAACATTGAAATATAAATAGCCTGCGCAATTTAAAGCTACAGGCGGCATTGTGGAGAAGCTCTGCTTGACGTTAAGCCCTCTTTTCAAATATTATTTAAAAAATAATGACTATCTAGAAAACAGCTGGTTATATTAGGGTAAAGAATGATACAATACTTGGAAGTTATGCAAGCCAGGCTAGCAAATTAATGTATAAAACTAAAATTACCTCAGGTATCCCATGCTAGCTTTAGAGTTTTTGTGTTCTCTCCTTTGAAAATGCTGGGGATAATAATTGTGTTGTTTTTATTCTACTACACTCACAATTACTCACTCACTGCACTACAATTGCTAAATTCATTCATTTAGATTACTACATTTTTCAAATCTATTCAAATACTCATGGTCAGATGCCTAGTAGAGGACATCTGGATGACCAACAATTTTCTTCTATTAAATTCAGACAAAACAGAAGTATTACTTATTGGGCCAAAATCCTGTACACAGCAGATCTCCCAACTCGACCTGCAATTAGATGTTAGTATTAGTTCTACTGTAAAAGATCTGGGTGTTATATAAGACAGCAACTTAACTTTTGAAAACCATATCTCCCATGTCACAAAAACAGTCTTTTTTTTAATCTAAGAAATATTGTTAAGCTAAGAAATATGCTATCTATCGCAGATGCAGAAAAGCTAGCTCATGCTTTTATGACCTCTAGACTGGATTACTGTAATGCTCTGTTCACTGGTTGTAATGCATCCGCTGTTAATTAACTTCAGTTAGTGCAAAATGCAGCTTCCAGAAGGGTTACCAGGTCAAGAAAATAAGATCATATCACCCCAATTTTATCTTCCGTGCACTGGCTGTCTGTTAAGTTCCCTATTGATTGTAAAATATTTCTTGTTACCTAAAAGGCTCTAAATGGACTATATAACCTTATACAACCAACCTTCTCTGTACAATCCCACCCGCTCTTTAAGATCTCAAAACTCAGGGCTTCTGGTAGAACCCAGAATAGCAAAGACTAAAAATAAGCACATTTTTATCATTCATCAGTATGGATGCAAACATATTTACAGTTATAAACAAAGTAATGCTCAATGAAAAGCATAAACTAAAAAATAAACATATTTTTATAGTTTGCCAGTGTGAAAATGTGTTTTATTTAAACTTCTAGTTATCGTGCTTGGTGTGAACAGGCCTTAATAGTTTCTTGTGTTGCCTTCACCTCTATTATATATTGTCCTCTAGAGTCACTAGCCAAAGGGTTATTTATCTACTTCTGATCCTTACTTCTGTCTTGCCTGGCAGATTCCAACACACACACCGTTGTGGCATCTTAATTAATGCGTTCCTTAATCGTAACAGCCATACTGTCTCATCTGCATTGCGACCACTCCGGAATACCGCGCATTGTCCGATGAAAAATGGAGGCTGACTGTCACGCGGGATCCTTTCAGTTTTAAATACGCCGCACCAGCTCCTAATGTGCCCGCATGCCATTGTCAAAGCCGAAAGCTTTGTATACCATTTTTCTCCCTCTCTCTTTATTCTCATTCTCTCTCTGGGGGCGCAGTGGGACAGAGCCTGAATGTCTCTCAGAATTAATGGCCTTCCTCGCTCATGAAAACTGGAGCAGTAGAATAATTACAGTCGTTCTCCTATTCAGCGGCTGGATTCGCTCGGAGCCCACTGAACATGTCAGAGAGCCCCCCCACCGTCAACACAACCCGCCCTGACATTTTGGACCTCGCCGTCCCATCCCGCAGGCTCCTTTTCACACCTCCAGGTGAGGATCCTCCTCTCCCCCGTGCTGAAACCAAACTGGATAATTCCCTCTCTTGCTTTTCTGCATTATTCATGAACGATTCTTGGGCTGGTTTGAAACCTGGCACAATTGACATTTGGTGAAAAACCAAAAAAAAAAGAAAGGAGGAATCGATACTTCCATCTTCTGGGGGGACAAAGGACAAACGGTGTTCGCATGTCAAGACCTCCTGAGAAGAGACTCAAAATGACCCTTGATCTGCATGTTTTAATCACTATTGATATTTTTCAGACGGCCTCAATTTGAATCTGTGTTTTTAGGATTCAACCGGTGTCTTTTAGGTCTGTGGAAAACCATCTGGAACTGTGTGAATAAATGCTGGTTAATTAACGCTAATTGTTAGACCTGGCCGTACTTCAGATCATTTGCACTGTTTACTTATTCGTTTTAGAATGTGTAGAAAAATATGTTGGGTTTCATTAGTTCTGGATGATAATATAGGTTATTTATTTAGTAATTTGAGGATGAAATATGTAGTTAGTTGACTGATTATACATCGTTTACTGATTGTTATTTAATGATTTGAACTAAAATATATAGTTGTTTGATTGGTTAAATGAATGAATGAATGAATGAATAATTAGTTGATTGGTAGGTTGATTGATTGATTGATTGGTTGGTTGATTTGGTTGGTTAGTTGGTTGAATGAATGAATGATTAGTTAATTGATTGGTTGGTTGGTTGAATGAATGAAATGATTAGTTGATTGCTTGCTTGAATGAATGAATGAATGTATGTATGAATGAATTAATGAATGATTAGTTGATTGGTTGGTTGGTTGGTTGAATGAATGAATGATTAGTTGATTGGTTGAAGGAATGAATGAATGAATAAATAAATGATTGATTCTTTGGATAAATGAATAAATGATTAGTTAATTGATTGGTTGGTTGAATGAATGAATGATTAGTTGATTGGTTGAATGAATGAATGAATGAATGAATGAATGAATAAATTATTGATTGGTTGGATAAATGATTAGTTAATTGATTGGTTGGTTGGTTGGTTGGTTGGTTGGTTGGTTGGTTGAATGAATGAATGATTAGTTGATTGCTTGAATTAATGAATGAATGAATGATTAGTTGATTGCTTGAATGAATGAATAAATAAATGATTGATTGGTTGGATAAATGAATGAATGATTAGTTGAATAAATAGTTAATGGATTGCTTGATTGATTGATTGATTGTTTTTTTGAGTGAGTGAATGAATGAATAAACGAACAAACAAACAAATGAATTATTTGTTGATTGGTTGAATGAATGAATGAATGAATAGTTGGTTGGTTGGTTGGTTGGTTGATTGCTTGATAAGATGATTGATTGATTTTTATTTACAATTTCTGGACAAAAACAGGAATTTTATACATTTTTCTCTGTTTATCTTGACACACACACACACACACATACACACACACACATTTGTTTAATTATTTATTTACTTGTATAGCAGATTTTAGCTATAATTTGAGCTATTTATATACAGTTAGTGGTGTCAAGACTGCCAAGCAAAGATTCAAAATGGCTCTTGATCCACGTATGTTAATCACCATTGATATTTTTCACATATGCATACTGGACAGCCTCAATCGAACACGTGTTCTGGGTCTCAACTGGTGTTTAGTACATCTGTAGAAAACTAACCACAAAGTGACTGCCAGAAACGCCACTTCGGAGACTGCAGGTTTGAGTCTCAGTGTTCATAAATGGCCATAAATTAACTCTGATTATTAGATGTGTGTGCTGCACCTGGCCAAAACTCAGATTATTAAGTCTAATTATGTTTAAAAAAAAAAGATTCTTAAGGTGTGAAGAGTTGAGGGCTAAATTTTAAAGAGCAGATTTGTTTGTCCATGTACTTGTAGGACAATTATTTTATATTTATTATTATTATTATTATTATTATTATTTTTATTATCCTCATCATCATTTCTATATATTTTTGTTAACAAATTATCAATACAATTATCTCAATATTTTTTTGTTTTCATTTTGAATTTCTATATTATTTATTATGATGTTATTCTTAATAATGTTATCATTTTTTTATCATGCGTTTTAACAGCAAAATTGACTGATTTCAATTCTTTTCCATTTATACGCTTTAAAAGGCTAATTATTGTTTTAGTCCCAATGAAATCGAATGGTTAAAGTGCATGTAATTGTAATGGGTGGCTAAAGGTGTTGAAAAATGGAAATGATTCAGAATCCAAAGCCCCAAAGTCATTATTTTTGTCTTGTTCCATTGATATAGAGTTTGATAAGCTGATGTAAAATCATTTGCACCTCGAAGACTTAAAGGTACAGACACATGTTTAATTCTGAGACATTTTTAAAATTATTATTATTAGTAGTAGTAGTAGTAGTAGATAAGACACCTTGACCAACATTATACTGTTAGTGGACTTATCTGAATATCTGAAATCCCCATTAATCCAACTTTTTTTCCACATGTGATCTGCGTTTACATTAACAAATTGAAAGAAATCACTTTAAATGATGTACTGTGCTACGAAAAATCCATATACACAGTGAAAACTGAGTAAGGTAGATTTGTATTGTGCTTTATTTTTATCCGCCATTGAAAATAACACTATGTTTGGTGTTTTTAATGTGACATTAGTATCACAAGTATATCTGTGGGCAAAACTCTTTTGAGTTCATTGTATTTCCTTTTGTTCCTTCAGATTATTTTCTCTTTATAGTCCCTACAGTGCAGTTGTACTCAATATACAGTACATCCATAATATTGCTGTGGAAAGACTAGTTTGGAGTTTTTTGGGGTTATTCATAGTCTGCTGATAGAAATGAGTTAATAAACACTTTAACTTAAAGGGCACCTATTATGCCCCTTTTTCACAAGATGTAAAATAAGTCTCTGATATCCTAAGAGTGTGTGTGTGTGTGTGTGTGTGTGTGTGTGTGTGTGTGTGTGTGTGTGTGTGTGTGTGTGTGTGTGTGTGTGTGTGTGTGTGTATGTGTGTGTGTGTGTGTG
>CAIGQV010017386.1:38655361-38686243 GCA_903798115.1 Danio jaintianensis
GTTTGTTGTTCGATTGGTTTGTTGTTTGATTGGTTTGTTGTTTGATTGATTCATTGATTCATAGGAAACAGAAAGGACTCTAGAAAGAATTGAAGGTGAGTAAACGATGACACAATTTCCACATACACGTGTACACTATTTCTTTAACTGTCCACAAACCCTTCCTTATATTTCTCACTGAAAAGCATCACAGTGTTTCTTTCTTCCTGAAACTCTGCCAACAAACACAGCCTTATACTTCTGCTTCGTGTATCTTCTCTTTTTTTTCTCCCCGATGCATCACATCCATCGCAGACGCTCAGAAAAGTAAAGCAAAGGAAACAGATTGGAGTGTAAAGTTTCAGATCTACCCGGAGACTTCGGGATTCTGAATCATCCATGAATATGTAATGGCAAAGCGTCTAAATATAGATTTGCCAGCGATCCCCATAGTGTGTGTCAGACAGCGAGAGACAGTAATCCAATCGCTCGGCTCAAAGACTGAAAGCGCAGCAGCCTGTCTGTCAGCTTCTCTCCTGCTGGACACTGAGGGCCGGTCAGCAAACATTCGCTCACTTCAACAACAGGCCACATTCAATGCAGTCTCTCTGATGGAGCTGCAGCCTGGCTTTGGCTCGTGTTGTTGTTGTTGTTGTTGTTTGTGGTGATGAGTGACAGAAGCAGGTCGTGCTCGTGTAGATGTGGATGTTCGTGCGATTTTTCTCCAAGTAGGACGTGTTCCTCGATCCTGGTTTGTCCTGGTGCAACTTTCCTGCGAGCCAATCAGATTGAAGAGTGGTTACATAATATATCAAAAGTGGGAGCATCAAGTTATTGTGTTTGTTTTGCTGTAACTATACAGGCTGATTCAAATAGTAGTAAACGCACTGTAGGGAACTTGTTCAAAAGAGTCATTTGTTCGAAATTCTGGCCAAAAAACAGTCCAGTTCATAAGAGTCATTTGCTCTAAATCACTAAAAAGAACAGCTTTATATGAGTCACTGCTCATTTAATCAGACTGCATTTGTAATGCTGTTTTTATGTTTTTTCTTCTATTTTGATTCACTGTCCAGTTCATAAGAGTCGTTTGCTCAAAAATGTTACTTTAGTGTTTGCAATGTTTGTTTTTGATTCACTAAAACATTCAGGTTCATAAGAGTCATTTGCTCGTGAGTCAGACTACACTGGTCATAATGAATCATTTGCACATAAATACAGTGGTCGCAATGTTTTTTGTTGTTGTTTGTTTTGTACAATTACAGTTTTATAAGAGTCATTTGCATATTAATAATATCACACTGTGTTTCTGAATCACTAAAAATAATTGCTTCATATGAGTCACTGCTCATTAATCAGACTGCATTTTTGGTTCCCTAAAACTGTCCAGTTCATAAGAGTCATTTGCTCAAATAATGTTCTTTAGTGTTCGCAATATTTGTTTTGATTCTCTAAAATGTACTGGTTTATAAGAGTCATTTGCTCATGAATCAGACTGCATTAGTCATGCTGTATATTTCTGATTCTCTTTTTTCCATAATATTTTTACAGTGGTTACATTTGTTGACATTTTCACATAAACTGGACCTCACAGTGTAATATTTGATTCATTAAAATGAGTCAGTTTACACGAATCATTTGCTCGTGAGTCAGACTACACTCGTGAGTCAGACTACACTGGTCATAATGAATCATTTGCTCATGAATTGTGATAGTTGTCCCAATGGGTTTTTTTTTGTTGTTGTTTGTTTGTTTTGTACTAAAAATAAGTGTAAAAATAATAAGTGTAATTTGCATATGAATAATACCACACTGTGTTTTTGAATCACTAAAAGAACTTCTTCACACGAGTCACTGCTCATTTATCAGACTGCATTTTTGATTCCCTAAAACTGTCCAGTTCATAGGAGTCATTTGCTCAAATATTGTACTTAAATGTTCGCAATATTTGTTTTTGATTCACTAAAACATACCGGTTCATAAGAGTCATTTGCTCATGATCAGACTGCATGAGTCAGGGTGTGTCTTTGTCTGATTCCCTAAAACTGTCCAGTTCATAGGAGTCATTTTCTCAAATATTGTACTTAAGTGTTCGCAATATTTGTTTTTGATTCACTAAAACGTACCGGTTCATAAGAGTCATTTGCTCATGAATCAGACTGCATGAGTCATGGTGTGGCTTTGTCTGATTCCCTAAAACTATCCAGTTCATAAGAGTCATTTGCTCAAAACTGTACTTAAGTGTTTGCAATGTTTGTTTTGATTCACTAAAACATTCCGGTTCGTAAGAGTCATTTGCTCACGAATCAGTCAAATCATTTTAGTGAATCAAATTTGAATTTGAATTTTGAACAAAAGACTCTTTTGAACAACTTCTTTCTAGTTCATCAAAAAAGGGCAATCAGTGTAGTCCAGTTCATGCCAATTCATGCACCAAACGATTCTATAAACCAAATAATTTCAGTGAATCAAATACATACTGTAGTTTAAGGCTGAATTTTGAACAAATGACTCTTTTAAATAACTTCTTTCTAGTTCGTCAAAAACATACAGGGCAAACAGTGTGGTCCAATTCATGGCAATTCATGCACCAAATGACTCAATAAACCAAATCATTTTAGTGAATCAAATATAGAGTATAAATCTGAATTTTGAACAAATAACTCTTTTTAGTTTGTCAAAAACATACAGGTCAATCAGTATAGTCCAATTCATGCACAAAATGAATCTATCAACCAAATCATTTTAGTGAATCAAATACATACTGTACTTTAAATCAGAATTTTGTACAAATGACTCTTTTACATTGATTATCTTTGTTGACATTTTCGTATATACACTGGACTACGCAGTGTAATTTTGGATTCACTAAAATGAATTGGTGTACACGAGTCATTTGTTCGTGAGTCAGACTAAACTGGTCATAATGAATCATTTGCTGAATCATTTCACATTATGAATCATTTGCATACAGTGCACTGAAAAAAATGATGTCTGCAAAATTGTTGCAAACAATGTGTTGAATTTAAACAAATTAAATTTAGTAATGTTCAACTTAATTTGTTTGTTTAAATTCAGCTAAAATAAATAGTTTACAACCACTTAACTTCATCTTTGAATAATTTTTTCAGTGTGGTTGCAATGTTTTTTATTGTTGTTTGTTTGCTTTGTACTGAAAGTTTCATATGTTTCATAAGTTTAATTTGCATATGAATAATACCACACTGTGTGTTTTTGAATCACTAAAAGAACTGCTTCACACGAGTCACTGCTCATTTATCAGACTGCATTTTTGATTACCTAAAACGTTTCGGTTCATAAGAGTCATTTGCTTTCGAATCAGACTACATTAGTCATGCTGGATATTTCTGATTCTCTTTTTGTTTTACAGAATTCTTTTTTTTGTTGTTGTTCATAATTGAGACAATAGTGGATAATATTATAACAATAATATATTATATATACAACAATATATATGCAATAATAATATTTTGTATAACCATTTTAGATATAAAAGGAGGCAAAATCACATCCAGCTCACCACATACAGCACGTTTTTTTATCCTCATTGTCCTACAGAAGCATTTAAATCTCCTAATGTTTGGCTCAAATCCAGTCGTGTCTGTATTTCAGGTCCACGTGGAGTCAGTCTTGCCCATTTCACCCATCCTGACCCGACTATGACCCGCTGCGACTGCCGAATAAATCATTCAGGGCCTCTGGAGCTTCAGGTGAGGCTCCGCTCTGTCATTTCAATGAGTTTGAGTCACACGAGGCCTGTTTTACACGCGGGACGGTGGAGAGACGCAGGACAGACGGCGTTTATGCCCTCCAGCCACCCACAACCCGTCCGCTTATGGTCTGCTGACGAACGCGAGATTACGGCAGCGGAAAATAATCCAGTTCCTTCCAAGAAATGCACCTTCTGCTAACGTTCATGCATGATTACATGTAGAATAATGAACTGCAATCGCATCGCTATGGGTTGATTCATTAACAGAGTGAATAATTGAAGGTGATGGCAGACTTGACATGTTAAAAGGAGGGTGATGCTTGAAATCATTGTTCTGCCATTGTTTACCATGGTGACCTGCAAAGAAACGCGTGCAGCCATCATTGCGTTGCATAAAAATGGCTTCACAGGCAAGGATATTGTGGCTACTAAGATTGCACCTAAATCAACAATTTATAGGATCAAGAACTTCAAGGAAAGAGGTTCAATTCTTGTTAAGAAGGCTTCAGGGCGTTCAAGAAAGTCCAGCAAGCGCCAGGATCGTCTCCTAAAGAGGATTCAGCTGCGGGATCGGAGTGCCACCAGTGAAGAGCTTGCTCAGGAATGGCAGCAGGCAGGTGTGAGCGCATCTGCACGCACAGTGAGGCGAAGACTTTTGGAAGATGGCCTGGTGTCAAGAAGGGCAGCAAAGAAGCCACTTCTGTCCAAAAAAAACATCAGGGACAGATTGATCTTCTGCAAAAAGTATAGCGAATGGACTGCTGAGGACTGGGGCAAAGTCAAATTCTCCGATGAAGCCCCTTTCCGATTGTTTGGGGCATCTGGAAAAAGACTTGTCCGGAGAAGAAAAGGTGAGCGCTACCATCAGTCCTGTGTCATGCCAACAGTAAAGCATCCTGAGACCATTCATGTGTGGGGTTGCTTCTCATCCAAGGGAGTGGGCTCACTCACAATTTTGCCCAAAAACACAGCCATGAATAAAGAATGGTACCAAAACACCCTCCAACAGCAACTTCTTCCAACAATCCAACAACAGTTTGGAGAAGAACAATGCATTTTCCAGCATGATGGAGCACCGTGCCATGAGGCAAAAGTGATATCTAAGTGGCTCGGGGACCAAACCGTTGAAATTTTGGGTCCATGGCCTGGAAACTCCCCAGATCTTTATCCCATTGAGAACTTGTGGTCAATCCTGAAGAGGCGGGTGGACAAACAAAACCCCACTAATTTTGACAAACTCCAAGAAGTGATTATGAAAGAATGGGTTGCTATCAGTCAGGATTTGGCCCAGAAGTTGATTGAGAGCATGCCCAGTCGAATTGCAGAGGTCCTGAAAAAGAAGGGCCAACACTGCAAATACTGACTCTTTGCATAAATGTCATGTAATTGTCGATAAAAGCCTTTGAAACGTATGAAGTGCTTGTAATTATATTTCAGTACATCACAGAAACAACTGAAACAAAGATCTAAAAGCAGTTTAGCAGCAAACTTTGGGTCATTCTCAAAACTTTTGGCCACAACTGTACAGTGCTCAGCATATATGAGTACACCCCTCACAAAT
The DNA here is from genome assembly GCA_903798115.1 of Danio jaintianensis. Lineage (NCBI taxonomy): Eukaryota > Metazoa > Chordata > Actinopteri > Cypriniformes > Danionidae > Danio > Danio jaintianensis. Next base: position 38,660,632 of record CAIGQV010017386.1, read on the forward strand.
CTCTCTTTTAAATGAATATTTTCTAAAGGAAGCTTTGCAATATTATATTTGTGCATATACATTAGATTATAGTCAGTACTGAAGCTAAATATGGAGCTTATCTAACAAAATAACTTATGATAACGATCCAAAATTAGTATACCAAAATTTATATCTTAGGGAAAATATTCAATAAAAAAATTTCTAAAGACGTTTTGTACATGTTTAATAAATCTGTTTTGTTCAAATGCACCAAAATATATGACCTAATGTATATTCACTGAGAAATGGATAAAAATACAGTGAAAAAAATACCTTAAAAATAATTTTCAATAATAAAAAAAAAAAAATGTAAATACGGTGTACTCATTTAGGTTAAGCACTGTGGACAGATAGATAGATAGATAGATAGATAGATAGATAGATAGATAGATAGATAATTATTTTTTATAAGTAATAGTTATTTATTATATAAAAGCGTATCGTTGCTTTTTGGTCACGTCTTTTGTGTATTTTTTATTTTATTTTAAGAATTTAAAAGTGTTTTATATAATTAATTTTATAATATATTGCAATAATAATCATAATGCAATTGTGTAATATTGTTGTTCTTATTATTACTGATATATAATCACATTTTGTATTATAACATATATATACATGTATTATAACAGTAGTAATAATAATGTCATAATCATTTGATAAATAATATTTTTTATAATCATATTACTTCGATAAATTTTTTGAAAAAATAAAATTACTAATTACTACTAATAATAATAATTATAATAGTTGTTGCTGTTGTTATAATTAAATTGGTATTTTTATTTATCCTATTTCTTATTTCCTTGTAATTTAATAGTAATAACAATAATAATAACAACAACAATTAGTTGTATTCGGAAACTTAACTGGTTTCGGTTAAAAAAAAACACAGTTTTTAGCAGCATTGGCTCTTACTTGAGATAATTAATTGTAGAACCGTCGTTGCATGTCAACATGGCGTGATTCCTGTCCTGGCACTACACTCCCTTCCAACATGGTCACACAACAGTCCACGGGGAAACGTAACGGGAGAGCGTCTGTGGAACCTCAGCCGGATAATATACACTGATGCCATGAGAAGAATTATGGTAATATTGTCTGTGTTGTGGTAGTGGAACCTCGTACCCGCAATATGCTGTCTTACAATAACGTTTAACATTCACATGCTTCGATCGCCATCATCAAACAACCATCCAAGCGCCACCGCCAACATCACTGGCAGGTAAACTGGCGGGGGTAGGCCAGTTACATACTTTGCCCCATGGCAGCTTTGCATTCTATAGAATGCCTAGGCAATGTATAAAGTAGCAATAATTTCATACTTTGACGTTCGATTTTAGGCATTCTATACATTTCCTAGGCATTCTATAGAATGCCGGATTTCACACATTGCTGGTAACATATATTCACACACACTATCATAATATTTTTCATATCATTCATCCATTCATCATTCATATTCTTTTCGGCTTAGTCCCTTTATTCATTAGAGGTCGCCACAGCGGAATGAACCGCAAACTTATCCAGTATATGTTTTACGCAGCGGATGGCCTTCCAGCTGCAACCCATCATTGGAAAACACCCATACACTATTGCATTCACACTCATACACTAAGCTAATATAGATTATTCAATTCACCTGTACTACATGTCTTTGGACTGTGGGGGAAAACGGAGCACCCGGAGGAAACCCACGTGACCACGGGGAGAACATGCAAACTCCACACAGAAATGCCAACTGACCCAGCTGGGGCTCGAACCAGCGACCTTTTTGCTGTGAGGCGATTGTGTCACCCATTGTACCGATATTGTTAAAATTATGTTCTTTCCGTTATTTTCTTATTTTTACTGTAACTTCATAATAATAATAATTTTATAAATGATCTTATGGTCTTATAAATATATAACCACAATGTTTATTTTCCTATTTTATGTAATAAAGAACAAATAGCGGCGTCTCCTCCAGGAAGCGCACCTTCTGCCGTCTCTCAGTGGTGATTTTGGTGCAGTATAATGAGCAGTAATACAGCAGGACGGCCTGATTAATTGCTGTCGGATGATCAAGCCGTGTGCGTGAGATTGCTGAGGAAAGACTGCTTCGTGCCAGATAAAGCCCAGATCGGCCTCAGCACGCCATGAGATTACACACAGCTCTGGTCTGGGGTCCGACGGCATCCAGCGTCTCATTACAGCCCATTTGGAGCGACTCTCAGAGACTGGGGGAAACCGATAGGACTTCAGTTCCCTTGCGCCCGCCAGCGGCTCCTGCATCCATTTCTACATTATAATTCAGTCCCTCAGAATGTGTCTGTGTAGTTTAAGCTCAAATTACCCCATGGATCATTCTTTATAGCTTGTTAAATTAGCCCCATATTTTGTGTGTGAGCAGAAGCTTGCTGTTTTTGTGTGTGTCACTTTAAATGCAAATGAGTTGCTGCTGCTTTCCAGAAGAGGGCAGAGCCTCTAGTTTGCTATTCTGCCATCCCTGAAACATCAAAACATGGTAAAACGCCACATAAAAAACAGCCCAGGCTCATTATTGATATATACCCCTGCATACATTTCTAGACAGCACGGAATTTGTCCCAGGAGTTATTTTTTTTGCAGTTTTTGTTTTTGCGAATCCACCAGAGGCTGCTGTGTACGCTTTTTCAGTCTGCTGATGTACGTGGCGAGTCACTGGGCAAACTGGTAACAGCGGAAAAGCTGTCTACACGGAGGTAAGCGGTCAGCTGGTAGCGCAAAAAGAAACAGAAGCCGTCGGCAGCGTCATACCGTCCTGTAGCGTTCGTTTTAAAGACAAAATGCAGCCATACGTACCTTTGACTACATAATTTGTGCTGTCCAGAAATGTATACGGGGGTACGCTTTCATAATGAGCCTGTGTTGGAAACATTTTATACGTTTGAATTGGTGAGTAAATGATGACAAGAATGATCAATTTGGGTAAATAGTTTTTTTTATTATTAAAACTCTATTAAAGTCGAAATGAAATATAAATTTACTCTTCTGATTTTGTGTATGTGAGGCGCGGGTGACGCAGTGGGTAGCGATGTCGCCTCACAGCAAGAAGGTCACTGGTTTGAACCTCGGCTGGGTCAGTTGGCATTTCTGTGCAGAGTTTGCATGTTCTCCTTGTCTTGGCGTGGGTTTCCTCCGGGTGTTCCGGTTTCCCCCACAAGTCCAAAGACATGCGCTATAGGTGAATTGGGTAAGCTAAATTGTCCATAGTGTATGTGTGTGAATGTGAGAGTGTATGGGTGTTTCCCAGTGATAGGTTGCAGCTGGAAGGGCATCCGCTGCATAAAACATATGCTGGATAAGTTGGCGGTTCATTCCGCTGTGGTGACCCCAGATTAATAAAGGGACTAAGACTAAAAGAAAATGAATTAATGAATTAATGAATGAATGATTTTGTTTATGTATATACTAGTGCTTGTTATAAACAATGTATCTGTGTGCTTCATTATTTTGTAAAAATTTAATTGCCCTCATAATCTTTAATCAAATACCATAACCGTCCCTGCACCTCGAAACAACTTTCTTCACTTCTGGTCACATGGAATGCATTTAGGGCGGGGTTATCAGTCTTTTAGGGCGGGCTATCTGTGGGTGTTTTGTTTCTGCTCTGAATTCCTCCATTTGTCAACTTTCCTTCATTTTGTTAGCAACACCCGTCTTTCAACAATCTAACTGGTTCCCAAAGAACGAAATCATGCACAAAATGCACCCTACATTTTTTTTTTTTCTAATTTCAGGAACTAATTTTCAGTTTCAAGCAACACAGGCTCATTGTGGATACAGACTCCTGTCTACATTTCTGGAGAGCGCAAAATATGTAGCCAGAGGTACATCTGGCTCCATTTTGTCTGTAAAATGAATGCTATGGGGCGGTATGACGCCGCCGACAGCTTCTGTTCCTTTTCGCGCTACTGATTATCTCCCTATGGATGGCTTTTCCGGTGTTACCAGTTTTCCCAGTAGCTCGCCGTGTATGCCAATAGACTTGGGATGTGGAGCGGAGTGGACCACGACGACAGGGTTTGAGTCTGACAAAGAAAATGTGATGAAATCATGCAGCTTTTCTTTTTTTAGATTACTTTTGAAAACACTATTGGTTGGGTTTAGGGAAGGGGGTGGTTGGGTAAGTCGGTCAGTCAAGCTGGCCTGGTCTGCTGAAGTGTATATTGCGCCCTCTGGTGGTTTTACACGAGAAGAGGGCGCCCAAGAGATATTTGAGATCATCAAAAAGTGTACACAGTGGCCTCTGGTGGATTTGCAAAAACAAAAACTGCAACAGACGTACCTCCGGTCACGTATTTTTGCTGACCACAGAAATGTAGACCTGGGTACGTATCCGCACTGGTTTCAAGTGTTCAAATGGTTTCAAATGTATGTCATGATAGCAGAAAAAATGACAATCTTAACTTCCGTTTCCTCACTATTGTTCTTTTTTTTTTTTGCTGCTGGTTCAAACTACTTATTTAGTATGAGCTGAATCAATAGGGTTTTTTGGGACAACTTAATTTTGTAAAAACAATTAAGTTAACTTATTTTATTTGTGTTTTTTACAGGGATGGTGACTTTTAACTATATTCTGGATTGAAAATTAAGTAGCTTTTTAGCTTAGAGTCATTTCTTTACCGTTATTGTCTTTTCTCAGCCAAATTGTTTGAGGGATGCTGCCTTTGAGACAGCTATTTCTAATTCTTTTTTCTATCCTTAGCATTCTATGAAACATGTTGATAGAAATATAGTACATAAGATAACTGAATATGACGATGATAGTGCTTAAAAGGGTTATTCACTAATTTGATTTACTGTGAGACTCATGAAATGTAGTCATGTTAAATTCCTGTTTAGCTGTGCTGATACAGCAAACTTTGTGTGTGTGTCCCTTTAAATGCAAATTAGCTTCTGCTTTCCAGAAGAGGGCGGAGCCTGTATACTCTCTGACATAAACAACCAGTTTCAACCAGTTAAATTATAATCAAAATTGTGATAAGAGACACCTGTGTGCCACCCCACTTGTCTCAAACGTTGTATTACAAAAAAAAATGAAGTACTACTAACTTATCTCAAATTTGAGTAATCTAGACTTATCAGGTTTTACAGTTCATGCAACTCCAGTGAAAGACCTGTGGCGTTTCTAGAAGTGTGTTTGTTTTCTGATTTGAGTTTCTCTTGTTTGAAGAGCGGTGTGTGGAGTAAGCGGTGGGTGCTTTGCTCTGCTAATCTGATACATATTCATCGGTGCGTGTCTTTGCTCTTCACATTGATCTGCTGTAGGGTAATGAGCTCTGGAGCCGATGGGAGATTCAGGATCACACACACACACACACACACACCTACACACACACACACATTCTTTACACTACTGGAAACACATGCTGGCTGTTCAGGTGATGCTCAAAAGATGGATTTGAACTGCTTGCTCAATTTTCGTGTGTAAAACTCAGTAATGCAGCTCAGTTCTTGAATTTCAATTTGTGGGCGTTTTTGAATGTGCCAAATGAAAGACTACTGTACCGTGATAGTACTGTAATTATAACAGCGTGAACTAGCATTGATCATTGTGTAGATTTATTAAAATATACAAAACAACTAGATGGTAAAGTTTGAAGACAAGCTTTGATGTTGGTTTAAGGAAGCCTAGCTTGAAAGGTTGAAGTCATTTTAAACGCTTAAGGTTCGAAACAGTTCCTAGTTTAAAAGATAGCAATCTACTGTTAGTGGTTGTTAGACAGTTGCTAGGGTAAAATGAGCGGTTGCTACCCATTTTTGTGTGTGTTTTGAGTGTTAACCAGCATATCTATAGCACATTGCTAGCATGATTATAATGTTGCTAGCATGTTTCCAACATGATTAACATGTCACCTGCATGATCGGCATGTTACTAGCATGATGTTATCACAATATCAGTATGATTAACATGTTGCTAGCATGCTGTTAGCATGATTAAAATGTTAGTAGCATGTTGTTAGCATCCAGCACAATAACCTAGTCACTAGCATGTTGCTAACATGATAAACATGTCACTAGCACATTGTTAGCATGATTAACGTGTTGATAGCATAATTAACATGTTGCTAGTATGCTGTTAGCATGATAAAATGTTATTAGCATGTTGTTAACATCCAGCATGATAAACTTGTCACTAGCATATTGCTAACATGGTTAACATGTCACTAGCACAATGTTAGCATGATTAATGTATTGTTAACATGATTTTAGCATGATTAGCATGTTACTATATAAATTATAAATTATATATATATACATATACATAAACAATACAACTACAAATATATTTATATACAATAGGCCTACTTTTTATCAGAAAATCTCAGTTCTGTCTTCTTTTCTGTGATCAGGATATTCCGACCAAAGTCAAAAAAGCTTTTAAAAGTCTTGGTTTTCAGTCAAGTTAAGATGAACTACCAACTTTAACCAATTTGATCTCCAGCTAATCAACCACAGAACCAGATTGGACAAGCTAATAACTGCAATCAGCCAATTAGAAACTCTCTTGAACTAGAAGCTCTTTTCAGTAGTATTTTCCAACAGGGACTAAACTGATAATGTCAGAAAATGGATAATTTAGCAGTCCTGCCGAAACGAACCTGTCTTTAATAGACGAACAGCCACTGATTTCCACCGAGGCGGAAAGTGGCCGGCGGACGGCGCACATTTAATACAGTCATTCAGGGAACACATTCGTCAGTCTCTTTAAGACTTTCAAATGGATTTTCTGGTGGCTTTTTTTCTCCTTTTGTTGTTCGCGAAGACGATTCACGGCACGTCTTTTTAGCTAGTTTCTCTCTGAGGGTTTATGAAAAGAAAGAAACATAAAAGCCGCTCGTCTAAACTTCTTCTTGGCAAAGTGAGAAAGAGAAAGCAGGAGCTGAGAAAGGAAATGACCCAAATAAAAGAAACACAGAAGAAAAGTGTGTGTAGACGAGCGCTAGTGTTAGCATGATCACACACATGCAGATCTAAAGAAGACAAAAACAAACATTCAAACCGTCAATGAACCGGTCAGAGATTTGTTGTATTTTTACTGTTTTCAGTGACTGAAACGTAATGACTATAATAAGTACATATGAAAATATTAGTGGGCCTATAGAATATTAAAGCAAGTTTACTGTAAAATAATTTAAAATACATAATTAAATGATATTATATAATTATTGTTAATGTATATGAGACTTAAATGCAAAAAAAAAGTGTAATAATCATAATATTAGTATAAATTATTATTATTGACTGCAAAAATAAGAAATATTACCATTGTAATATTAGGCTATAGGTATTTTGCTGCTAAAATAAGTGAATAAGTGAAGTTAAAAAATATATAATAGTAAAACAGAATAATAATGTATTGTTTTGTGTAATTAAAACTACATTATAGATTATTATAATAATTATTATTAAATAAAATAATAAATATTAACATTTAAAAACAATTATTGCAAGTTTAACTTAAAAAAATTATTTAAAAAAATCATTCATTCATTTTCTTTTCGGCTTAGTCCCTTTATTAATCTGGGGTCGCCACAGCGGAATGAACCGCCAACTTATCCAGCATATGTTTTACGCACCGGATGCCCTTCCAGCTGCAACCCATCACTGGGAAACATCCATACACACTCATTCACACACATATACTATGGACAATTTAGCTTACCCAATTGACCTGTAGTGCCTGTCTTTGGACTTGCGGGGGAAACCGGAGCACCCGGAGGAAACCCACGCCAACATGGGGAGAACATGCAAACTCCACACAGAAATGCCAACGCAACACAACGCGACCTTCTTGCTGTGAGGCGAACGTGCTACCCACTGCGCCACCGTGCAGCCAGAAAAATCATTAAATCGTTATTTTTAATGATAATGATAATTACTATTAATAATTACTATAACATACTTATTACATCATTTTACTGTTAATTATAATTATATTACTATATTATGATAATTACTTGTATAATAATGACTAATATTGTAATTGTAATGGAGGCCAGCTAGCGAAGTGCTAAGCAGGTAAACCTCACTCCTCTGACCTCTAAAGGTGCTCTAGCAACAGATGCTAGAGGCCATGGTCTTTAGCCTCCTTGTTAGAGCAACCGACTCCCATGCAAATAATCGCTGGATCGATCCCAGCTCAGACCGGGTTGGGTACAGTAGGACTGGTGGGTTATACGTGGGGGCTCGTCCAGGATGGGAGTGAGGTTTAGGGGGGTGACTGTAACGGAGGCCAGCAAGCAAAGTGCTAAGCAGGTAAACCACACTCTTCTGACCTCTAAAGGTGCTCTAGCAGCAGATGCTAGAGGCCATGGTCTTTAGCCTCCTTGTTAGAGCAACCGACTCCCATGCAAATAATCGCTGGATCGATCCCAGCTCAGACCGGGTTGGGTACAGTAGGACTGGTGGGTTATACGTGGGGGCTCGTCCAGGATGGGAGTGAGGTTTAGGGGGGTGACTGTAACGGAGGCCAGCAAGCAAAGTGCTAAGCAGGTAAACCACACTCTTCTGACCTCTAAAGGTGCTCTAGCAGCAGATGCTAGAGGCCATGGTCTTTAGCCTCCTTGTTAGAGCAACCGACTCCCATGCAAATAATCACCGGTTTGATCCCAGCTCAGACCGGGTTGGGTACAGTAGGACCGGTGGGTAACATATGGGGGCTCGTCCGGGATGGGAGTGGGGTGAGTGTAACAGAGGCCAGCTAGTGAAGTGCTATGCAGGTAAACCTTACTCCTCTGACCTCTAAAGCAACAGATACTAGAGGCCATGGTCTTTAGCCTCCTTGTTAGACCAACCGACTCCCATGCAAATAATCACCAGTTTCATCCCAGCCCAGACCGGGTTGGGTACAGTAGGACCAGTGGGTTACATAATAATACAATTTTACTGTAAAAGATAAATATTTCAATATATATTATTTTATTATTACAAAAATTGTGTAGCCTTTCCAACCCAATTAATATCTTGTCCAGGATGATCCATTGGTTTTTGCTGTAGCATAAGGTCTTTGTTTAATACTGAATACAGGTATTTTAATAACTATAGTACTGAACCTGGTTTGGCCAGCTAGAAACCATGAAAGCCACTTTCCAAAACACAGCTGTACCTCAAGCTGTTGATATATACGTGTGGTTACAACGTAATGTTAACCTTTGTCCAGCAATTATGTTTGAAATAAACTCCTGATGTTTCTGTGAACAAGGATGCGAGTCCAGTTCAAGGTGACGCAGAAATGAGAAATAAGATTGCTGGAGAAATTCCTCTCTACACGTCCTTCACCCGTTTCAGAGAGCCGATGCCCTGAATCAATGAAATAAACACAATTTTATCATTCAGAAATAGTTCAGTGTCCAGAATGTGTTGCTTAGCTTTCAAACCATTTGCTATCAAAACGTAATAACCGCATGGAATAACATGCATTGCCTAGCATTTAATGATTAGCATTTGTAAAACGTTCCCCTAAACTGCAATAAAACAGACATTTTTAGTAGTTTTGTGTAAAGTGTGATATATAATAAACGTGAATATGCTCTTACTTCTTTTTAGATGTCCATCAGTGTCCAACCTGTTAATTAACATATATTTTTTATTACATTTGGAGCCCGTTTTCAAGTTTGTGAAGAGTTATTTTCCCGTGTAGAGTTTTACAGAGCTGTTTTCGGCAGTGTTTTTGCCGGTCAGAGATGGAGTTTAGATGTGAGCGGACAGGTGTCCTGGTTGTCTCCTTGTCTCATGTGAATGTCTCCGGCAGTAGCGGCGCGCTCTCCGGATCGGACAGCGGTTCAGATCGCATCGGGCCAGCCGCTGGAGCCGCGTGCTCGGACAGGACAGGTTTCTCTCCAGATCCAGCCGTTCTGAACACAGCTGCCCGCAAACACGACAGCGCAGTCACTCCCCATTCACAAGCCCTCACGTCTGAACTCATCACTGAAGCCCTGGAACATGGCCTGGTGCAAACTTTCAGATGTGAGAGTCGTTTGGATTTCTTACCTACAAAAACAACAACAACAACAAAACTGTGTCAACAAGGACTAACAATTATTAACATGGCCTGGTGTAAACTTGTTGTGACTTAAATTGATGTACAACAAGTTTACACCAGGCCATGTTAATAATTGTTAGTCCTTGTTGACACAGTTTTGTTGTTGTTGTTGTTTTTGTAGGTAAGAAATCCAAACGACTCTCACATCTGAAAGTTTGCACCAGGCCATGTTCCAGGGCTTCAGTGATGAGTTCAGACGTGAGGGCTTGTGAATGGGGAGTGACTGCGCTGTCGTGTTTGCGGGCAGCTGTGTTCAGAACGGCTGGATCTGGAGAGAAACCTGTCCTGTCCGAGCACGCGGCTCCAGCGGCTGGCCCGATGCGATCTGAACCGCTGTCCGATCCGGAGAGCGCGCCGCTACTGCCGGAGACATTCACATGAGACAAGGAGACAACCAGGACACCTGTCCGCTCACATCTAAACTCCATCTCTGACCGGCAAAAACACTGCCGAAAACAGCTCTGTAAAACTCTACACGGGAAAATAACTCTTCACAAACTTGAAAACGGGCTCCAAATGTAATAAAAAATATATGTTAATTAACAGGTTGGACACTGATGGACATCTAAAAAGAAGTAAGAGCATATTCACGTTTATTATATATCACACTTTACACAAAACTACTAAAAATGTCTGTTTTATTGCAGTTTAGGGGAACGTTTTACAAATGCTAATCATTAAATGCTAGGCAATGCATGTTATTCCATGCGGTTATTACGTTTTGATAGCAAATGGTTTGAAAGCTAAGCAACACATTCTGGACACTGAACTATTTCTGAATGATAAAATTGTGTTTATTTCATTGATTCAGGGCATCGGCTCTCTGAAACGGGTGAAGGACGTGTAGAGAGGAATTTCTCCAGCAATCTTATTTCTCATTTCTGCGTCACCTTGAACTGGACTCGCATCCTTGTTCACAGAAACATCAGGAGTTTATTTCAAACATAATTGCTGGACAAAGGTTAACATTACGTTGTAACCACACGTATATATCAACAGCTTGAGGTACAGCTGTGTTTTGGAAAGTGGCTTTCATGGTTTCTAGCTGGCCAAACCAGGTTCAGTACTATAGTTATTAAAATACCTGTATTCAGTATTAAACAAAGACCTTATGCTACAGCAAAAACCAATGGATCATCCTGGACAAGATATTAATTGGGTTGGAAAGGCTACACAATTTTTGTAATAATAAAATAATATATATTGAAATATTTATCTTTTACAGTAAAATTGTATTATTATGTAACCCACTGGTCCTACTGTACCCAACCCGGTCTGGGCTGGGATGAAACTGGTGATTATTTGCATGGGAGTCGGTTGGTCTAACAAGGAGGCTAAAGACCATGGCCTCTAGTATCTGTTGCTTTAGAGGTCAGAGGAGTAAGGTTTACCTGCATAGCACTTCACTAGCTGGCCTCTGTTACACTCACCCCACTCCCATCCCGGACGAGCCCCCATATGTTACCCACCGGTCCTACTGTACCCAACCCGGTCTGAGCTGGGATCAAACCGGTGATTATTTGCATGGGAGTCGGTTGCTCTAACAAGGAGGCTAAAGACCATGGCCTCTAGCATCTGCTGCTAGAGCACCTTTAGAGGTCAGAAGAGTGTGGTTTACCTGCTTAGCACTTTGCTTGCTGGCCTCCGTTACAGTCACCCCCCTAAACCTCACTCCCATCCTGGACGAGCCCCCACGTATAACCCACCAGTCCTACTGTACCCAACCCGGTCTGAGCTGGGATCGATCCAGCGATTATTTGCATGGGAGTCGGTTGCTCTAACAAGGAGGCTAAAGACCATGGCCTCTAGCATCTGTTGCTAGAGCACCTTTAGAGGTCAGAGGAGTGAGGTTTACCTGCTTAGCACTTCGCTAGCTGGCCTCCATTACAATTACAATATTAGTCATTATTATACAAGTAATTATCATAATATAGTAATATAATTATAATTAACAGTAAAATGATGTAATAAGTATGTTATAGTAATTATTAATAGTAATTATCATTATCATTAAAAATAACGATTTAATGATTTTTCTGGCTGCACGGTGGCGCAGTGGGTAGCACGTTCGCCTCACAGCAAGAAGGTCGCGTTGTGTTGCGTTGGCATTTCTGTGTGGAGTTTGCATGTTCTCCCCATGTTGGCGTGGGTTTCCTCCGGGTGCTCCGGTTTCCCCCGCAAGTCCAAAGACAGGCACTACAGGTCAATTGGGTAAGCTAAATTGTCCATAGTATATGTGTGTGAATGAGTGTGTATGGATGTTTCCCAGTGATGGGTTGCAGCTGGAAGGGCATCCGGTGCGTAAAACATATGCTGGATAAGTTGGCGGTTCATTCCGCTGTGGCGACCCCAGATTAATAAAGGGACTAAGCCGAAAAGAAAATGAATGAATGATTTTTTTAAATAATTTTTTTAAGTTAAACTTGCAATAATTGTTTTTAAATGTTAATATTTATTATTTTATTTAATAATAATTATTATAATAATCTATAATGTAGTTTTAATTACACAAAACAATACATTATTATTCTGTTTTACTATTATATATTTTTTAACTTCACTTATTCACTTATTTTAGCAGCAAAATACCTATAGCCTAATATTACAATGGTAATATTTCTTATTTTTGCAGTCAATAATAATAATTTATACTAATATTATGATTATTACACTTTTTTTTTGCATTTAAGTCTCATATACATTAACAATAATTATATAATATCATTTAATTATGTATTTTAAATTATTTTACAGTAAACTTGCTTTAATATTCTATAGGCCCACTAATATTTTCATATGTACTTATTATAGTCATTACGTTTCAGTCACTGAAAACAGTAAAAATACAACAAATCTCTGACCGGTTCATTGACGGTTTGAATGTTTGTTTTTGTCTTCTTTAGATCTGCATGTGTGTGATCATGCTAACACTAGCGCTCGTCTACACACACTTTTCTTCTGTGTTTCTTTTATTTGGGTCATTTCCTTTCTCAGCTCCTGCTTTCTCTTTCTCACTTTGCCAAGAAGAAGTTTAGACGAGCGGCTTTTATGTTTCTTTCTTTTCATAAACCCTCAGAGAGAAACTAGCTAAAAAGACGTGCCGTGAATCGTCTTCGCGAACAACAAAAGGAGAAAAAAAGCCACCAGAAAATCCATTTGAAAGTCTTAAAGAGACTGACGAATGTGTTCCCTGAATGACTGTATTAAATGTGCGCCGTCCGCCGGCCACTTTCCGCCTCGGTGGAAATCAGTGGCTGTTCGTCTATTAAAGACAGGTTCGTTTCGGCAGGACTGCTAAATTATCCATTTTCTGACATTATCAGTTTAGTCCCTGTTGGAAAATACTACTGAAAAGAGCTTCTAGTTCAAGAGAGTTTCTAATTGGCTGATTGCAGTTATTAGCTTGTCCAATCTGGTTCTGTGGTTGATTAGCTGGAGATCAAATTGGTTAAAGTTGGTAGTTCATCTTAACTTGACTGAAAACCAAGACTTTTAAAAGCTTTTTTGACTTTGGTCGGAATATCCTGATCACAGAAAAGAAGACAGAACTGAGATTTTCTGATAAAAAGTAGGCCTATTGTATATAAATATATTTGTAGTTGTATTGTTTATGTATATGTATATATATATAATTTATAATTTATATAGTAACATGCTAATCATGCTAAAATCATGTTAACAATACATTAATCATGCTAACATTGTGCTAGTGACATGTTAACCATGTTAGCAATATGCTAGTGACAAGTTTATCATGCTGGATGTTAACAACATGCTAATAACATTTTATCATGCTAACAGCATACTAGCAACATGTTAATTATGCTATCAACACGTTAATCATGCTAACAATGTGCTAGTGACATGTTTATCATGTTAGCAACATGCTAGTGACTAGGTTATTGTGCTGGATGCTAACAACATGCTACTAACATTTTAATCATGCTAACAGCATGCTAGCAACATGTTAATCATACTGATATTGTGATAACATCATGCTAGTAACATGCCGATCATGCAGGTGACATGTTAATCATGTTGGAAACATGCTAGCAACATTATAATCATGCTAGCAATGTGCTATAGATATGCTGGTTAACACTCAAAACACACACAAAAATGGGTAGCAACCGCTCATTTTACCCTAGCAACTGTCTAACAACCACTAACAGTAGATTGCTATCTTTTAAACTAGGAACTGTTTCGAACCTTAAGCGTTTAAAATGACTTCAACCTTTCAAGCTAGGCTTCCTTAAACCAACATCAAAGCTTGTCTTCAAACTTTACCATCTAGTTGTTTTGTATATTTTAATAAATCTACACAATGATCAATGCTAGTTCACGCTGTTATAATTACAGTACTATCACGGTACAGTAGTCTTTCATTTGGCACATTCAAAAACGCCCACAAATTGAAATTCAAGAACTGAGCTGCATTACTGAGTTTTACACACGAAAATTGAGCAAGCAGTTCAAATCCATCTTTTGAGCATCACCTGAACAGCCAGCATGTGTTTCCAGTAGTGTAAAGAATGTGTGTGTGTGTGTAGGTGTGTGTGTGTGTGTGTGTGTGATCCTGAATCTCCCATCGGCTCCAGAGCTCATTACCCTACAGCAGATCAATGTGAAGAGCAAAGACACGCACCGATGAATATGTATCAGATTAGCAGAGCAAAGCACCCACCGCTTACTCCACACACCGCTCTTCAAACAAGAGAAACTCAAATCAGAAAACAAACACACTTCTAGAAACGCCACAGGTCTTTCACTGGAGTTGCATGAACTGTAAAACCTGATAAGTCTAGATTACTCAAATTTGAGATAAGTTAGTAGTACTTCATTTTTTTTTTGTAATACAACGTTTGAGACAAGTGGGGTGGCACACAGGTGTCTCTTATCACAATTTTGATTATAATTTAACTGGTTGAAACTGGTTGTTTATGTCAGAGAGTATACAGGCTCCGCCCTCTTCTGGAAAGCAGAAGCTAATTTGCATTTAAAGGGACACACACACAAAGTTTGCTGTATCAGCACAGCTAAACAGGAATTTAACATGACTACATTTCATGAGTCTCACAGTAAATCAAATTAGTGAATAACCCTTTTAAGCACTATCATCGTCATATTCAGTTATCTTATGTACTATATTTCTATCAACATGTTTCATAGAATGCTAAGGATAGAAAAAAGAATTAGAAATAGCTGTCTCAAAGGCAGCATCCCTCAAACAATTTGGCTGAGAAAAGACAATAACGGTAAAGAAATGACTCTAAGCTAAAAAGCTACTTAATTTTCAATCCAGAATATAGTTAAAAGTCACCATCCCTGTAAAAAACACAAATAAAATAAGTTAACTTAATTGTTTTTACAAAATTAAGTTGTCCCAAAAAACCCTATTGATTCAGCTCATACTAAATAAGTAGTTTGAACCAGCAGCAAAAAAAAAAAAAGAACAATAGTGAGGAAACGGAAGTTAAGATTGTCATTTTTTCTGCTATCATGACATACATTTGAAACCATTTGAACACTTGAAACCAGTGCGGATACGTACCCAGGTCTACATTTCTGTGGTCAGCAAAAATACGTGACCGGAGGTACGTCTGTTGCAGTTTTTGTTTTTGCAAATCCACCAGAGGCCACTGTGTACACTTTTTGATGATCTCAAATATCTCTTGGGCGCCCTCTTCTCGTGTAAAACCACCAGAGGGCGCAATATACACTTCAGCAGACCAGGCCAGCTTGACTGACCGACTTACCCAACCACCCCCTTCCCTAAACCCAACCAATAGTGTTTTCAAAAGTAATCTAAAAAAAGAAAAGCTGCATGATTTCATCACATTTTCTTTGTCAGACTCAAACCCTGTCGTCGTGGTCCACTCCGCTCCACATCCCAAGTCTATTGGCATACACGGCGAGCTACTGGGAAAACTGGTAACACCGGAAAAGCCATCCATAGGGAGATAATCAGTAGCGCGAAAAGGAACAGAAGCTGTCGGCGGCGTCATACCGCCCCATAGCATTCATTTTACAGACAAAATGGAGCCAGATGTACCTCTGGCTACATATTTTGCGCTCTCCAGAAATGTAGACAGGAGTCTGTATCCACAATGAGCCTGTGTTGCTTGAAACTGAAAATTAGTTCCTGAAATTAGAAAAAAAAAAAATGTAGGGTGCATTTTGTGCATGATTTCGTTCTTTGGGAACCAGTTAGATTGTTGAAAGACGGGTGTTGCTAACAAAATGAAGGAAAGTTGACAAATGGAGGAATTCAGAGCAGAAACAAAACACCCACAGATAGCCCGCCCTAAAAGACTGATAACCCCGCCCTAAATGCATTCCATGTGACCAGAAGTGAAGAAAGTTGTTTCGAGGTGCAGGGACGGTTATGGTATTTGATTAAAGATTATGAGGGCAATTAAATTTTTACAAAATAATGAAGCACACAGATACATTGTTTATAACAAGCACTAGTATATACATAAACAAAATCATTCATTCATTAATTCATTAATTCATTTTCTTTTAGTCTTAGTCCCTTTATTAATCTGGGGTCACCACAGCGGAATGAACCGCCAACTTATCCAGCATATGTTTTATGCAGCGGATGCCCTTCCAGCTGCAACCTATCACTGGGAAACACCCATACACTCTCACATTCACACACATACACTATGGACAATTTAGCTTACCCAATTCACCTATAGCGCATGTCTTTGGACTTGTGGGGGAAACCGGAACACCCGGAGGAAACCCACGCCAAGACAAGGAGAACATGCAAACTCTGCACAGAAATGCCAACTGACCCAGCCGAGGTTCAAACCAGTGACCTTCTTGCTGTGAGGCGACATCGCTACCCACTGCGTCACCCGCGCCTCACATACACAAAATCAGAAGAGTAAATTTATATTTCATTTCGACTTTAATAGAGTTTTAATAATAAAAAAAACTATTTACCCAAATTGATCATTCTTGTCATCATTTACTCACCAATTCAAACGTATAAAATGTTTCCAACACAGGCTCATTATGAAAGCGTACCCCCGTATACATTTCTGGACAGCACAAATTATGTAGTCAAAGGTACGTATGGCTGCATTTTGTCTTTAAAACGAACGCTACAGGACGGTATGACGCTGCCGACGGCTTCTGTTTCTTTTTGCGCTACCAGCTGACCGCTTACCTCCGTGTAGACAGCTTTTCCGCTGTTACCAGTTTGCCCAGTGACTCGCCACGTACATCAGCAGACTGAAAAAGCGTACACAGCAGCCTCTGGTGGATTCGCAAAAACAAAAACTGCAAAAAAAATAACTCCTGGGACAAATTCCGTGCTGTCTAGAAATGTATGCAGGGGTATATATCAATAATGAGCCTGGGCTGTTTTTTATGTGGCGTTTTACCATGTTTTGATGTTTCAGGGATGGCAGAATAGCAAACTAGAGGCTCTGCCCTCTTCTGGAAAGCAGCAGCAACTCATTTGCATTTAAAGTGACACACACAAAAACAGCAAGCTTCTGCTCACACACAAAATATGGGGCTAATTTAACAAGCTATAAAGAATGATCCATGGGGTAATTTGAGCTTAAACTACACAGACACATTCTGAGGGACTGAATTATAATGTAGAAATGGATGCAGGAGCCGCTGGCGGGCGCAAGGGAACTGAAGTCCTATCGGTTTCCCCCAGTCTCTGAGAGTCGCTCCAAATGGGCTGTAATGAGACGCTGGATGCCGTCGGACCCCAGACCAGAGCTGTGTGTAATCTCATGGCGTGCTGAGGCCGATCTGGGCTTTATCTGGCACGAAGCAGTCTTTCCTCAGCAATCTCACGCACACGGCTTGATCATCCGACAGCAATTAATCAGGCCGTCCTGCTGTATTACTGCTCATTATACTGCACCAAAATCACCACTGAGAGACGGCAGAAGGTGCGCTTCCTGGAGGAGACGCCGCTATTTGTTCTTTATTACATAAAATAGGAAAATAAACATTGTGGTTATATATTTATAAGACCATAAGATCATTTATAAAATTATTATTATTATGAAGTTACAGTAAAAATAAGAAAATAACGGAAAGAACATAATTTTAACAATATCGGTACAATGGGTGACACAATCGCCTCACAGCAAAAAGGTCGCTGGTTCGAGCCCCAGCTGGGTCAGTTGGCATTTCTGTGTGGAGTTTGCATGTTCTCCCCGTGGTCACGTGGGTTTCCTCCGGGTGCTCCGTTTTCCCCCACAGTCCAAAGACATGTAGTACAGGTGAATTGAATAATCTATATTAGCTTAGTGTATGAGTGTGAATGCAATAGTGTATGGGTGTTTTCCAATGATGGGTTGCAGCTGGAAGGCCATCCGCTGCGTAAAACATATACTGGATAAGTTTGCGGTTCATTCCGCTGTGGCGACCTCTAATGAATAAAGGGACTAAGCCGAAAAGAATATGAATGATGAATGGATGAATGATATGAAAAATATTATGATAGTGTGTGTGAATATATGTTACCAGCAATGTGTGAAATCCGGCATTCTATAGAATGCCTAGGAAATGTATAGAATGCCTAAAATCGAACGTCAAAGTATGAAATTATTGCTACTTTATACATTGCCTAGGCATTCTATAGAATGCAAAGCTGCCATGGGGCAAAGTATGTAACTGGCCTACCCCCGCCAGTTTACCTGCCAGTGATGTTGGCGGTGGCGCTTGGATGGTTGTTTGATGATGGCGATCGAAGCATGTGAATGTTAAACGTTATTGTAAGACAGCATATTGCGGGTACGAGGTTCCACTACCACAACACAGACAATATTACCATAATTCTTCTCATGGCATCAGTGTATATTATCCGGCTGAGGTTCCACAGACGCTCTCCCGTTACGTTTCCCCGTGGACTGTTGTGTGACCATGTTGGAAGGGAGTGTAGTGCCAGGACAGGAATCACGCCATGTTGACATGCAACGACGGTTCTACAATTAATTATCTCAAGTAAGAGCCAATGCTGCTAAAAACTGTGTTTTTTTTTAACCGAAACCAGTTAAGTTTCCGAATACAACTAATTGTTGTTGTTATTATTATTGTTATTACTATTAAATTACAAGGAAATAAGAAATAGGATAAATAAAAATACCAATTTAATTATAACAACAGCAACAACTATTATAATTATTATTATTAGTAGTAATTAGTAATTTTATTTTTTCAAAAAATTTATCGAAGTAATATGATTATAAAAAATATTATTTATCAAATGATTATGACATTATTATTACTACTGTTATAATACATGTATATATATGTTATAATACAAAATGTGATTATATATCAGTAATAATAAGAACAACAATATTACACAATTGCATTATGATTATTATTGCAATATATTATAAAATTAATTATATAAAACACTTTTAAATTCTTAAAATAAAATAAAAAATACACAAAAGACGTGACCAAAAAGCAACGATACGCTTTTATATAATAAATAACTATTACTTATAAAAAATAATTATCTATCTATCTATCTATCTATCTATCTATCTATCTATCTATCTATCTGTCCACAGTGCTTAACCTAAATGAGTACACCGTATTTACATTTTTTTTTTTTTATTATTGAAAATTATTTTTAAGGTATTTTTTTCACTGTATTTTTATCCATTTCTCAGTGAATATACATTAGGTCATATATTTTGGTGCATTTGAACAAAACAGATTTATTAAACATGTACAAAACGTCTTTAGAAATTTTTTTATTGAATATTTTCCCTAAGATATAAATTTTGGTATACTAATTTTGGATCGTTATCATAAGTTATTTTGTTAGATAAGCTCCATATTTAGCTTCAGTACTGACTATAATCTAATGTATATGCACAAATATAATATTGCAAAGCTTCCTTTAGAAAATATTCATTTAAAAGAGAGATTTGTGAGGGGTGTACTCATATATGCTGAGCACTGTACAGTTGTGGCCAAAAGTTTTGAGAATGACCCAAAGTTTGCTGCTAAACTGCTTTTAGATCTTTGTTTCAGTTGTTTCTGTGATGTACTGAAATATAATTACAAGCACTTCATACGTTTCAAAGGCTTTTATCGACAATTACATGACATTTATGCAAAGAGTCAGTATTTGCAGTGTTGGCCCTTCTTTTTCAGGACCTCTGCAATTCGACTGGGCATGCTCTCAATCAACTTCTGGGCCAAATCCTGACTGATAGCAACCCATTCTTTCATAATCACTTCTTGGAGTTTGTCAAAATTAGTGGGGTTTTGTTTGTCCACCCGCCTCTTCAGGATTGACCACAAGTTCTCAATGGGATAAAGATCTGGGGAGTTTCCAGGCCATGGACCCAAAATTTCAACGGTTTGGTCCCCGAGCCACTTAGATATCACTTTTGCCTCATGGCACGGTGCTCCATCATGCTGGAAAATGCATTGTTCTTCTCCAAACTGTTGTTGGATTGTTGGAAGAAGTTGCTGTTGGAGGGTGTTTTGGTACCATTCTTTATTCATGGCTGTGTTTTTGGGCAAAATTGTGAGTGAGCCCACTCCCTTGGATGAGAAGCAACCCCACACATGAATGGTCTCAGGATGCTTTACTGTTGGCATGACACAGGACTGATGGTAGCGCTCACCTTTTCTTCTCCGGACAAGTCTTTTTCCAGATGCCCCAAACAATCGGAAAGGGGCTTCATCGGAGAATTTGACTTTGCCCCAGTCCTCAGCAGTCCATTCGCTATACTTTTTGCAGAAGATCAATCTGTCCCTGATGTTTTTTTTGGACAGAAGTGGCTTCTTTGCTGCCCTTCTTGACACCAGGCCATCTTCCAAAAGTCTTCGCCTCACTGTGCGTGCAGATGCGCTCACACCTGCCTGCTGCCATTCCTGAGCAAGCTCTTCACTGGTGGCACTCCGATCCCGCAGCTGAATCCTCTTTAGGAGACGATCCTGGCGCTTGCTGGACTTTCTTGAACGCCCTGAAGCCTTCTTAACAAGAATTGAACCTCTTTCCTTGAAGTTCTTGATCCTATAAATTGTTGATTTAGGTGCAATCTTAGTAGCCACAATATCCTTGCCTGTGAAGCCATTTTTATGCAACGCAATGATGGCTGCACGCGTTTCTTTGCAGGTCACCATGGTAAACAATGGCAGAACAATGATTTCAAGCATCACCCTCCTTTTAACATGTCAAGTCTGCCATCACCTTCAATTATTCACTCTGTTAATGAATCAACCCATAGCGATGCGATTGCAGTTCATTATTCTACATGTAATCATGCATGAACGTTAGCAGAAGGTGCATTTCTTGGAAGGAACTGGATTATTTTCCGCTGCCGTAATCTCGCGTTCGTCAGCAGACCATAAGCGGACGGGTTGTGGGTGGCTGGAGGGCATAAACGCCGTCTGTCCTGCGTCTCTCCACCGTCCCGCGTGTAAAACAGGCCTCGTGTGACTCAAACTCATTGAAATGACAGAGCGGAGCCTCACCTGAAGCTCCAGAGGCCCTGAATGATTTATTCGGCAGTCGCAGCGGGTCATAGTCGGGTCAGGATGGGTGAAATGGGCAAGACTGACTCCACGTGGACCTGAAATACAGACACGACTGGATTTGAGCCAAACATTAGGAGATTTAAATGCTTCTGTAGGACAATGAGGATAAAAAAACGTGCTGTATGTGGTGAGCTGGATGTGATTTTGCCTCCTTTTATATCTAAAATGGTTATACAAAATATTATTATTGCATATATATTGTTGTATATATAATATATTATTGTTATAATATTATCCACTATTGTCTCAATTATGAACAACAACAAAAAAAAGAATTCTGTAAAACAAAAAGAGAATCAGAAATATCCAGCATGACTAATGTAGTCTGATTCGAAAGCAAATGACTCTTATGAACCGAAACGTTTTAGGTAATCAAAAATGCAGTCTGATAAATGAGCAGTGACTCGTGTGAAGCAGTTCTTTTAGTGATTCAAAAACACACAGTGTGGTATTATTCATATGCAAATTAAACTTATGAAACATATGAAACTTTCAGTACAAAGCAAACAAACAACAATAAAAAACATTGCAACCACACTGAAAAAATTATTCAAAGATGAAGTTAAGTGGTTGTAAACTATTTATTTTAGCTGAATTTAAACAAACAAATTAAGTTGAACATTACTAAATTTAATTTGTTTAAATTCAACACATTGTTTGCAACAATTTTGCAGACATCATTTTTTTCAGTGCACTGTATGCAAATGATTCATAATGTGAAATGATTCAGCAAATGATTCATTATGACCAGTTTAGTCTGACTCACGAACAAATGACTCGTGTACACCAATTCATTTTAGTGAATCCAAAATTACACTGCGTAGTCCAGTGTATATACGAAAATGTCAACAAAGATAATCAATGTAAAAGAGTCATTTGTACAAAATTCTGATTTAAAGTACAGTATGTATTTGATTCACTAAAATGATTTGGTTGATAGATTCATTTTGTGCATGAATTGGACTATACTGATTGACCTGTATGTTTTTGACAAACTAAAAAGAGTTATTTGTTCAAAATTCAGATTTATACTCTATATTTGATTCACTAAAATGATTTGGTTTATTGAGTCATTTGGTGCATGAATTGCCATGAATTGGACCACACTGTTTGCCCTGTATGTTTTTGACGAACTAGAAAGAAGTTATTTAAAAGAGTCATTTGTTCAAAATTCAGCCTTAAACTACAGTATGTATTTGATTCACTGAAATTATTTGGTTTATAGAATCGTTTGGTGCATGAATTGGCATGAACTGGACTACACTGATTGCCCTTTTTTGATGAACTAGAAAGAAGTTGTTCAAAAGAGTCTTTTGTTCAAAATTCAAATTCAAATTTGATTCACTAAAATGATTTGACTGATTCGTGAGCAAATGACTCTTACGAACCGGAATGTTTTAGTGAATCAAAACAAACATTGCAAACACTTAAGTACAGTTTTGAGCAAATGACTCTTATGAACTGGATAGTTTTAGGGAATCAGACAAAGCCACACCATGACTCATGCAGTCTGATTCATGAGCAAATGACTCTTATGAACCGGTACGTTTTAGTGAATCAAAAACAAATATTGCGAACACTTAAGTACAATATTTGAGAAAATGACTCCTATGAACTGGACAGTTTTAGGGAATCAGACAAAGACACACCCTGACTCATGCAGTCTGATCATGAGCAAATGACTCTTATGAACCG
This sequence comes from Danio jaintianensis, assembly GCA_903798115.1. Lineage (NCBI taxonomy): Eukaryota > Metazoa > Chordata > Actinopteri > Cypriniformes > Danionidae > Danio > Danio jaintianensis. Next base: position 38,683,967 of record CAIGQV010017386.1, read on the forward strand.
GTATGTTTTAGTGAATCAAAAACAAATATTGCGAACATTTAAGTACAATATTTGAGCAAATGACTCCTATGAACTGGACAGTTTTAGGGAATCAAAAATGCAGTCTGATAAATGAGCAGTGACTCGTGTGAAGAAGTTCTTTTAGTGATTCAAAAACACAGTGTGGTATTATTCATATGCAAATTACACTTATTATTTTTACACTTATTTTTAGTACAAAACAAACAAACAACAACAAAAAAAAACCCATTGGGACAACTATCACAATTCATGAGCAAATGATTCATTATGACCAGTGTAGTCTGACTCACGAGTGTAGTCTGACTCACGAGCAAATGATTCGTGTAAACTGACTCATTTTAATGAATCAAATATTACACTGTGAGGTCCAGTTTATGTGAAAATGTCAACAAATGTAACCACTGTAAAAATATTATGGAAAAAAAGAGAATCAGAAATATACAGCATGACTAATGCAGTCTGATTCATGAGCAAATGACTCTTATAAACCAGTACATTTTAGAGAATCAAAACAAATATTGCGAACACTAAAGAACATTATTTGAGCAAATGACTCTTATGAACTGGACAGTTTTAGGGAACCAAAAATGCAGTCTGATTAATGAGCAGTGACTCATATGAAGCAATTATTTTTAGTGATTCAGAAACACAGTGTGATATTATTAATATGCAAATGACTCTTATAAAACTGTAATTGTACAAAACAAACAACAACAAAAAACATTGCGACCACTGTATTTATGTGCAAATGATTCATTATGACCAGTGTAGTCTGACTCACGAGCAAATGACTCTTATGAACCTGAATGTTTTAGTGAATCAAAAACAAACATTGCAAACACTAAAGTAACATTTTTGAGCAAACGACTCTTATGAACTGGACAGTGAATCAAAATAGAAGAAAAAACATAAAAACAGCATTACAAATGCAGTCTGATTAAATGAGCAGTGACTCATATAAAGCTGTTCTTTTTAGTGATTTAGAGCAAATGACTCTTATGAACTGGACTGTTTTTTGGCCAGAATTTCGAACAAATGACTCTTTTGAACAAGTTCCCTACAGTGCGTTTACTACTATTTGAATCAGCCTGTATAGTTACAGCAAAACAAACACAATAACTTGATGCTCCCACTTTTGATATATTATGTAACCACTCTTCAATCTGATTGGCTCGCAGGAAAGTTGCACCAGGACAAACCAGGATCGAGGAACACGTCCTACTTGGAGAAAAATCGCACGAACATCCACATCTACACGAGCACGACCTGCTTCTGTCACTCATCACCACAAACAACAACAACAACAACAACACGAGCCAAAGCCAGGCTGCAGCTCCATCAGAGAGACTGCATTGAATGTGGCCTGTTGTTGAAGTGAGCGAATGTTTGCTGACCGGCCCTCAGTGTCCAGCAGGAGAGAAGCTGACAGACAGGCTGCTGCGCTTTCAGTCTTTGAGCCGAGCGATTGGATTACTGTCTCTCGCTGTCTGACACACACTATGGGGATCGCTGGCAAATCTATATTTAGACGCTTTGCCATTACATATTCATGGATGATTCAGAATCCCGAAGTCTCCGGGTAGATCTGAAACTTTACACTCCAATCTGTTTCCTTTGCTTTACTTTTCTGAGCGTCTGCGATGGATGTGATGCATCGGGGAGAAAAAAAAGAGAAGATACACGAAGCAGAAGTATAAGGCTGTGTTTGTTGGCAGAGTTTCAGGAAGAAAGAAACACTGTGATGCTTTTCAGTGAGAAATATAAGGAAGGGTTTGTGGACAGTTAAAGAAATAGTGTACACGTGTATGTGGAAATTGTGTCATCGTTTACTCACCTTCAATTCTTTCTAGAGTCCTTTCTGTTTCCTATGAATCAATGAATCAATCAAACAACAAACCAATCAAACAACAAACCAATCGAACAACAAACCAATCAATCAAACAAGAAACCAACCAATGAACGAACGAATGAATCAATCAATCAAGAAACCAAACCAATCAAGAAACCAACCAAATGAATGAATGAACGAACGAACGAACGAACCAACCAACCAACCAACGAACGAACCAACCAACCAACCAACCAACCAACCAACCAACCAACCAATCAACCAACCAATCAACCAACCAATAAAATCAAACAACAAACCAATCAAACAACAAACAAACGAATGAAGGAATGAACAAACGAATGAACAAACAAACAAACGAACGAATGAGCGAATCAATCAACCAATCAATCAATCAATCAATCAAT